>JAIPRN010001622.1:0-42125 GCA_025469175.1 Geopemphigus sp. TES_GeoC_2020
GGTTTCTAATGGAGTTTGGCATTTCATGTCCGACAGAACCGATAAAAACTACTCGGAGCGCGCCGGTGAAAAAGGAAGAAAAACCCGCCGTTTTAAATCGAACGTTCAAATTGTTTAAACCGTTAGGTATCTAAATTGTATGTACCGAAATATCGTGACCGCGTTATTATTCAAACTCGGCGTCCGAAATACGTGCCCACGGTCGGTTGTAAAATTTGAAGCTCGCGCGCAAGTTGTTTATGAAATCGTAGAGGCGGACGATCCCGTAATTTTAAACCACCGTAATTAAACTTTTCCTCCGTAAGTCATATTTATCGTAAGCTCATAAACTGGTTTAATGTTTAATATTGTTTCGCGGAATTATTAAACTCGACGCGGCTTCAATAGGTCCTTCTGGTCGCGAAATTGCCGAAAGTTGTCACGTCGAAGCGCCATTGTTGAAAGCTTTTTTCGCTAAACGGTCATCTTAATTGACGCTATTATAATACGGTCGGTTCGTTTTTGGCCTGGCCAACACGTTTACGTTTTCGTCGCTATCGATCAACAATTGGCCAACGATTTAACCGGACCGACGCGATATTTTAATATTCACGAGTGTGGAGGAAACAGACGCGTTTATTATTTACCATCCGACGTGTGTATACGTAAATATAAATGCGTGTATAGTTCTATACGCGAGGACGCGTTAATAAAAACCGACCGAATTTTACGACAATGGGACCGAGTAGGAAAGGCGCATTGTTTTTCCTTTATAATCCCTTATTTTGTCGTTATTATTATTATACTGCGTAGCTATGCGGTCTACACACACACACACACATACACACACACGGACGGACGCGTATTTATTCGCGTGAATGTATATAAAAGAACGCGAAGACGTAGTCGGGTTAATTACTTATGTTCGCCACGCGCGGTAAATGTTGAAAATCTGGTGCATTATGCGTTACCTATATTATTCGCGCGCGATATAAAACGCGTTTACGTTCAACGTTCGCGGCACTAGAAACTTGAAAATTATTCGTTAAATTTATTAATAATTACGGGCGCGAGAGACGGGGAAATACGCGATATTATACAACGTACACGATCATTTATTGTAACGGGCGCGCGTGTGCAGCGGCGTGCTCGGGTTTTTACAACGTATAGTAGGGGAGGCGTATCGATGGCGTTTAATCAGGTTTTGAATTTCCAAAGATGCGAACTGAACCGATGGCCTTAATTGTTCCTCACGAAGTCGCCGGAAATTTATAATCGTGATGATCACTACACGAGCAACGACGTAACGAATTACGTATTAGAGAAAATTAACGAAAATCGTATTTTCAATAGATAGTGAACGACACTATAGACTAACACCCGTCGAACAATGTTTAATTCAAATCTGATTAATTGTGTCAGTTTCAAACATAATCCTTTATACATTTGCGGTTCGAACTAATTATGTGCTAAACATTTCGACGTACATTCAATATATTCATATTTAAACGAAATTTCGGTTTCAATCAACGGTAGCGTTCATTGCGAATTTACATATATATATATTTATTGAGAAATTCGAATTCGATCGTGACCGTTTTTCTTTTCGTCAATCAATTATTAACGCCGTCGTCTCGACTTTTTTTTAATAAAATTGACGAGAATGTAAAAGGCATTCGTGTTATGTCGATTGAAACGGCGCTAAGTGAAATTCGGAAAATTTGCGCGCTATTATCTGGCGAGTTATTATCGAATGGGACCGAGAAAATCGTCGCGGAACGAAATACGACACCTTCCTCTGCCTGCCTTTTTTAAACGCGACCGCAGGTATATACACAAACGAGATTCGTTATGGACGTAGTTTTTGAACTTCGAAGCATTTGGACGACCATATAAGTACGCGCGCGCCTATGAATATTTCAAAATGTCGGGAGAAATTACGCGTCTATGAAGTAGCGGACAGCGAACGGTTGCTGTCGTAAAGTATCGTTTCGTACCGTAGTTTCATGAGATCTGGGCGCAGTTGCGTACTAATGGGAGGGAATAGAGAAAAACCCTCCCTCACGCAAATATTTAGGAAAAATTAATTTCTCACCAAACGTATATTTTTAGTCAATTATAACGAAAAACTAAAATATTTTTAAACTTCAATACACGTTATAATATAAAGTGTTCGTTAAAAATGAATAATCTATTAAAGTTTATAATGTATCTTGTTTCGTTAGGGTCGTCGGATTTATTTATTTAAAAATTAACGCTCCCCCCCCCATGAAATTTAGGTCTAAGTACGCCACTGTATCGGCGTTATGTCTTCCATTGCGTCTTCTATCCCGAGTATACAGGATTAGTCAAAATAAATATATACGAATTGGTTATAATGATATAAGTTCGTGATTAAAGAAAAAAATTTAGAATATTTATATAAACGTCGTCGGAAACTTTTTCGAATTTGATTTTGACGATACACAAAAAAATATTATGCGGAGCGATAAAGCGTACTACGTGCTTCGGCGGAGTGTATACATGTTATTCGATAACCAACTTTATTTTCAAATCAACGCGTTTCCGCCGCAGGCACGTTGTGGTTTTTCGTATGCGAAATTGCTTTTGAAACAGCTTCAAATGTTACGTAACAACGTTATAAAATTAATATTTATCCGCAGCAAATACTTTAACCGGCGCATTGACTCGAAAACAAAAAAGAAACATTACGTTTGTGAACGTAAACCCATTAAATATGTTCTCGTTGAGATTTTTTTCAACTTTCGAGTTTGCGTAATTTATTTTTATTCAAACGCGAATGTTTTTTAGGATATTATATACTGCACAATACTTTACTATATTATTGTTTTTTTTAATCCAATTTGTCGACGTTTTGATATATGCATTTAATAAAATATTTTAACCGTACATTTTGAATTTTAAAACTAAAATAAATATATATAACTTCATATTTTTGGTGGATCGAGTAACTTATAAAATATTCGAATATAACATAAAAAATCCCGATTTTCTACGAAAAACGTTGTTTTTATTTGAATAAACACATTTTTTGGAAACGATAATTTTACGTTCGGTGTTTGAAATCGTTCGACGAATAGTTTTCCCTTTTAAATAGTGAATGACATTATCCGTCGCTAAGTCAAACCGGTTTACGATTCATTTTTTAACAAATTGTTTTTATTTCTAACTATAACAGAAATTGATAAATAAGGACCAAAATCCTCTACGAAAAAAAAGATTAAAATTGTTAACTAAATTATAGAACATTATCGATAGCTGAGTTATACATAAACCAGTATAACTCAGCGGCGGATGACGCCGTCCGATCAATAAAAAAGAGAAGCGTACGCTGAAACGGTTCAGTCATTGAAAATGAAAAGATTATTTTCGATATACAAAATTATTAAAAAAAACCGCACAATTTTTCAAAGAAAATCGGGTCTTTTATATTTTGTAAAACTCGAGTCCAAACTGGCTACGAATATCCAACGGTCATATGTCTGAATTTACTAAATTTTGTATTAATCTTCATGTTTTTCGAAAAACAAAAAATAACTACGATTCGTATAATTGTTGAATATAAAAAATCCTTTTAGGCTATGCGTTTTAAAAAACCGTTATTTTTCATAAGCAATACGATAGTAATGATATTAACGAATTGTAAAAGATTAGGCGGGTAGAGTTTTAATAATAAAAACGCCATATTTTATATTGCGCGATGAAAAAGTCGGTCTATACGCCATTAAAGTGTATAATATAATTACATTTCGTTTCTAAGTAATTTATACTTTTTGTTGTCTGCGTTTAAGTCAACGCGAAGAATAATAATTCAACTACTTTCGCGCCTTAAATATTATTTAAAATAATTTCGGCCTAATTGAAATTTATAATAATATCCGTAGCCGCGTCCACGTCTTCAAAAAACCGATGTTTTTCAAACTCGTTAATTAAAATCGGTTCGTCTTAGTTTCGGCCGAAAAATTATTAATTTATGTTCGCCAAACGTCTGCCTTCGGTGTTGGTAGCGCGATATTTTCTTTGCCGTTGTTACGCTAATTGATTGGCCGAGCCTTACGCGATGAACGATAGTTGATCGAATAATTAGCGAAATAAAAATAACCGAAAACTTCCCGTGAAATTCTAAGAACACTGACTAGAAATTCGATTTAAGGTTTCAATATTCGTTTTACACGGCGATTAACGTTTATATATTAACCATTCACGAACAAACTCAATAGCGTTATTTCACACGGTTTCTTTAATTTGTTGTCTCGTTCACAGATATCGTTTAACGAAAACAAAAAAAAAATTATTATTATTATCTCGCCGGTAATTAACCGAGATTTTAGATTTATATTATATGGATTTAGTGGACAAACGTCGAAATAAATCGCGCCTAAATTATTATATTACTTTAATTGGTAAACATCGCTTACAAATATCGAAATAAATCATTCGATCGTTTAATATAGTTTCGAGTCGAAAAATTTAGATAGTAACACGAAACTACACAGAAAATACACTTCAAAATTAAAAGGGATAGAATTCATTCCTATAGTATACAGAAGAATAATTTTATGAAAAAGTAGTGTGGATAATAAACTGTTTTAGGAGTAGGACGTTTCTCAGAGAGAAAAACAGGATTAATAAAATACGGGTAAAGAATTCTAATACGCCCAACTACTTATAAACAAACATTTATATTTAGGTGAGCAATCCTAAAGATTTACTTTTTAAATATTACTTCGTATTATTATATCGAATATCATAAGTTATTCTAATATAATAATATAAAAAATATTTTACTTTCGTATTTTAACGTACTTAAAATACAAAATGAACCGTTATATACAGTGTTTTACGGAGATCAGACAAACGTAATAAATAAAATTATTTTCAATAATTTTTCTCAGATCCTATTAAAATATAATTACTGAATTTTCCCTTTTTGTATTTTGGATTTATTTCTCAACGTTAAATAATAAAGTAAAATATTTGGCAATTTCAATCGATAAAAAAAATATATAAAATATTATTAGTCTTTCATTTTTTATGTATTTTTAAACTTTATGAAAAATTCAGTTTTTTTTTCGTTAAAATGATTCTAAAAATAACGTTAAAAGCAATATTAAACCGTTATTGTATTCGTTAAATCTTTCACGTGACATTTTGCATAGTCGATAAGGTTCGATAAACGTAAAAATTGTTAAAATAAATCTAAACATTCGTTTGAAAAATAGTTTTATGTTAAAATCGACATTCTTATTTGTATTTTCAAGAGTAATTATTATATTATATTAAAACTTTACAAGAATATATTTTTGGTAAATAACTTTTAATATATTTTTATCCGACTAAAAAATTAAGTAATTTGAATTTCATGTAATGAACCTGAGATATTTTTAAGTATTTTTCATATTTTTCCTACTCAGTCGTATCGTATCCTAAGTGCACACAAATCATATTTCGTATTCCGTGATTATTATAAAATTATGAAGTATACTATTTCATTTGTTTGATATTTTCAGTGTTTTCAGACTATATTAGCGAGTATTATAAAGTTTTAAAATATTTTTTGTAGTATTACTACGATACAAGGCATAATTTTTTCAGTTTTCGTGAAAATCGTGTATTTTAGTTAATATTTCGTTTAAAACGATTGTCAAAAAAAAAGATTTTAATTTTAATTACGGACGATTGTCGGTCGCAATCGCCAGAGCCGGTTAAACAGTCATAATGGACATTTTGGATTAGTTAAGTTGCTCGGCTTTGGTAAAAATAATATATTTTACAATACAGTTAATAATATACAATACCTTATTGGCGTTTGTTTTGTGGAATACGTATAAAATTCCGTATAAATCGCCTTTGAAATTTCAAAAAAATAAAATATAATCAAACGAGTAAATATTACGAATTTAAATTTTTTTTCTTGAAAAATTACGTCGCGAAAAATTTGAAAAATTTTTACCAATTGTTTTAATGAATAGAAAAGTACCGTCGAAACTAGACATATATAGATTGTGTTTAGAACGCCGAAAGGAAGTTTATACAAAATGCACTTTATACGTTATTATACGTATATATAACATCGACGGATAAAAATGACTAACGTTTAATAAAATGAAACGAAAAATTGAAATCCAAAATTTACGAGAAACCTCTACGAGTATTGGATGACGTGCGAATTCCTCTTTTATGTATTCGAATTCATCTCGAACTTTTAAAAAGGTCCGTAATATTTTACGCACACTATATGACAAAGATTTGTACTTAATCCAGTGAACTACATTAATAACTTCAAAAATAGTATAGAACATACTATTCGAATAATTAATAGATTAATTCGAACGTTGTGATATTACAATTTTTCAGTTAAATAGACAGTTTGGACGTTTTATTATAATCGTTTTGTGTACGAAATGCATTTGAAAACCTGTGGCGACATTTCTTTTAGTAAAATTCGTATGATATTTGTAAATTTACGAACGTTTTATAAATACGCCAATTAATATATTACAACACAACTAAAGTTATTTATTCGTAAGTAATTTATAAAAGTATTTTCAGTTCAAAATTTACGAAAAACGCGTAATTATTATTAAAAAATAACGACATACAATATCCGATTAAAATTTAGTCTCTGTATCCTGTCGAAGTATTATAATCTCGTATTCAACCTATTGACGGCACAATTATAAGACGTTTATATTTCGTAATCACACGTCGATTTACACATTTGTGAACAATTTACGATTTATATCCACACGGACTTTTAGCCCACGTCCAGCAATCGCTTTAGATAGTTTAACATTACAATGATCTTGAAATCGTTCTGGTCAAAAACTAGTAGCGTCCAAAAAAATATTATTATAAAACAGTTAGCGAAATTTACATTTCGGCGCTTAATTTCATTTTAATAAAATGTAAATTTAATTTGAACACAAATTAACTTTGTTATTTTCTTCACTATTACGAAATATTTAACGAGGAAAAAATTGTAAGATGATACTTGATTACACATTATGTGGACTAAACGTTTTTACTGAATAACTTAACCTATTTAAATGCCCACTTTACGCGTAAAGTAATCGTAAAATAATAACGTAACCTAAAATTACCGAAGATCGATAAAAATAATCGTAATACGTTTTTACGGATCCAAATAATGGCGTACCAACGTCATTTTACTGAATATATATATATAACGGAGCGTATTTTTATTCGTAAAAATAATATCCGTTTTAGTAGTCAATTGAATAAGTAATCCAAATAATAGTAGTCTTAAATAGTTGCGTACAAATCCATTTGATTAACCGACGAAACGAACGTTTATATTGTAACGTATTGCCCGAATGGTGGTGCGAAGTCATTAGTCATTAGTAATACCGTGATTAATGTTTTCTGACGAAAAAAAAACACTATTGGAACGAGGAGAGTGTGTACGACGAGTTTAAAAAGTTTTCGAACATTTACTTTTTATAGATCGAAAATCGGACACAGATGATTATTTAAAGAGGTCAGTTTCATAAATTCCCAGTAGTTTTCAAGAAAACTCGTATGGTTAAATCTATTTAAGAATCAATAATTTTGTAACTTCACTATGTATAACACATTTGTTTACTTTTTGAACCATCAACAGAAAAAAAAATGAAACCCGAGCGTTATATTAATCAGCACGCGTCTAGGGAGACAAGAACAAACGTCAACAAAATGTAACCAGGAAAAGTTGCCCGATAAACTTATAAAAAGAATAGTTGAATTCCTACACTTGTTTTTAAATATTTTAACAGTTATATTCGCTTTGAGAGACGTACACGAGTTTTAAATCCATTAGTTATATTTTATAGAATATATATTTTTTGTCCATTTTCAAAATTTCTTTAATAATTAAAATCGCAATTTCAAAAACAAATGTTTGTTTTCTCTCTTATAGAATTTTTAATCTAAATACATTATTAATTTGTACAGAGAAGAAACACAAATTAATTTTTTTTTTAATTCAAATTTCGGCGATAATCGTTTTCTTTAAAATCAACTTGTTTAATAATATTAAAAACTGAATAATACATTATTAATTACGGTAACTTTCATTTTATACAATCGGTGAAGTGGGTGTCGTGTCGAGAAGTTGTATTTTATTTATGCGTGGTATTTTATGTTCTCGGTTGTATTTTTTTTGAACTTTTAACGATTATAATTAAGGCTCGTATTTTAGTGACCTAAAAACATAGAAAACACCTTACGAAAATGCATCTAAAACAATTTTACTATTTTATTTTTAACGAATAGAAAATTTGATAACTTTATAATAGGAAATTATCGAACAACATAATTTATGATTTAACATTCTAAAAAATAACTTACAAACGTCTTTAAAAACGACGAATTAAATAAATAATATAATTTACTATTATGTATTTATATATATAGTATTTAAATGTACTTTAGGCACATTGTTTTCCATCTTCTTGGGAAATAGATTAAAAATATTTGACAAATACGTTATACCGTACTCAGAAACATTAAATAACCAGAAAATTGGAAAAAATCTATACTATTTGTCTAACATTAAATTCTTATGTCACGTGTACGTTTATTAACGCAATAATAAATGATATAATATTACTGCTGTAAGCCAAAAACACTATTTACCGTTTAAAAGTCCGAACAACGATTAGTTGTTGTCTTACGATAGAACAAAATTCCAATATCGGAATAGAATATTTATTAACGTATTCAAATTAATTCGAACATTTACAATTTCTGTATATTAAAAAAAAACGCGAACGAATAAATTAATAACAAAGCAATAAAGTTTGCTCTGGTTGTTGGAATAATTTTAAAAATTATATATTTTGTATAATGTTCCTTTTACAACGATGTATATATATAATTTTTGCTGTTTACATTTAACCGAATCCCAGATTTTTTATTTTTATTATTATTACATAGGTTTTAAATAGGTTTTGATAAAGAATAATGTTCCTCGGGGGACACAATGCGATGGCAGGTTCGAGGGTGGCGTAAGTTGCCGTTTTTTCACCGCTAAATGCGAAATTATGAAGATGAATCCATAGATATAATTCCGCAGTAATAATAATAACAATAATAATAATAATGATAATGATGATAATAATAATAATAATAATAATAATAAATCTCGGACGGTTTTAATGTGAAAAATGTTTTTGTCTGGTAATATTATATTATTACATCGTGTGCGCAGTCACCAACAATTACTCGCGTACACTTCATAATGATCCGACGGCGCATTAGAAAACCAGATGGTATTTGTTTTAATTTTAATTACTCATACGTGAATAACGACATATGTTATCGTAGATTATACAATGTAATTTACAGAACTAAAGATAGCGAACTTGGATGGATGTTAATAACGGCTCAATTGAATCAAATATTACACAGATTTTCGAGTTGAATTATTATTTCGAATTTTTAAGCGACGGCACATTATCATATTTGAAAAATGATCGCTATTCATTGTAATTAACGAATGCCATAACTATAATGTACGTTTAAGATTCAATTTAGCATTGGTGACTCCAAAACTATACGAAAATTAACCGCGTTGAAAAAACGAAAATGTTAACAATTCCATAGGGTTTAAGTGTATTTTTTAATATCCTAACGTAACTTGTGTCAAGAACATCCAACGATGAAAAACTGAAAAAAAATTTTGTGAATCATAACCAGACGACATTTTTTTAGATATTATTGGAAATCACTATCGTAAATTCGTTTCGTTACTATAATACATTTTACTCGAAGGTTATTGAATAAAGTGATTTTTGAAAACAATCAAAATTGAAAATATCGTATAATACGTTGTTTTGTCTAACAAAATTAACGCGTAGACAAAAAACAAGAAGGTAAAAAAGTGAAATGAACGAAGTAAAAGGAAGAATAAAGAGAAGGATATGTTGGTACGAAGGAATGTTTTATTTATTTTTTGAGATAAGGAATTTGATTGATCGAGGACGTAAAATGAACGATAAGAGGTACGATGATGGCGCGAAAGTCGCCGAGGAAATTACAAAGATTACGTTAGAAAGAATTGTATGTTCTGGCTGAAGATTTGTGTTTCGTAACTGTAATGTAATGTGTAAGCAATACAACATTTCGCCTAACAGTCAAAAACGAAATAACTTTAGTCCGTCTACTACGAAACGTTGTCGGAAACTATTTTTCGATCTAATTGATACATTTCGTTTCTAAAACGAATTAGGCGCGTGATGCAGCCACCATTATTAACGGGAATATACTTCTATAAGGTTTCGTGATCGACAGTCGATTATAAACTTGACGTTTGATTGAACGAATAATTTGAGCACAATTTAAACGAATCACGTATTGTTTACGCGTAAATTGACTCAATAAGTAGACGCGTTTCATAATATGTTATTATAAATCTATAAAATGTTTATTATTATGGTTTTCGCACGCGTTAATCAATAAACGATAATCAGAATATTAATTGGGTCGTCGGCGTCGGATGACGCACTACAATCGTTGACGACTTTAAAATTTAAAATTTGAAAACGCGTTTCGGACGATAAATATTATTCTAAACTAACCGATAGGTAGATTAATCGGCACGATTTGGGCCGATTTTCGGCGAAACGAACAATTTACTAAATCGTCAATTTTCATTCGTGAAACGTCAAATAACGAAAACCAAATTCGAATCGAATTTATTCGCAAGTTCAAACGCGAAAATTTTAAATAATATTTCGTTAAAAGATCATATTCGTGCGTCCAAGCGAAAATATGTTTCTCGGGACTCATTAACTTCACGCAAGTATAAATAATAATATTTAACAACACGCTGCAACGTTTAATTATTTAACGCTCCACGTGATTAAACTTTTAACCGTATCTTTGAATCGTAAATAAATAATTATTTTCGCTTCGTGGTTTGTCGACAATATAGCACGCGTATCGGAAGGATCTGAAAATAAAACTCATCGACGTAACTTCGGACGCGTCGTTAATTGAATAAAACTACGATATATATACACGTCAAATATATTTTCTCGACTTTTCAATTATTGTGAAACGTTAAGAATTCAAATTATGAAAATAACGTACGATTTTTAAATTATATATTTGTCGTCACGTATATGCGATAACCTATTTAATCACTTTTCGATATTTATAAAATATCCTTCAAATACTTCTATTGTATTTCGTAAATTGTCGCAAGTTAAAAACGGACGACTAGTGTTTTCAAATTCATTATCATTCGTGACACGTTCATAAAAACTATTGACCGTGTTTGCGGTTAGACGATTTTTGTCAATAGAAATATAAACATTCGCGCTATTTTACTCGATATCGGTGCGAGTACACTAATCTAATTAAAATCTTCATTTTTATCGTCGACATTTTAGGCCAATTTCAGTAAGATACAATTCCGATTATTTCACATTTTATAAGTTTGAAAATTGTTACTTCGCCCATTACACGGATGTATAGAATCACGGATATTTAAGGACGAGTTGTTTAGTTGTTAGTGCCCAAGTGCTGTCTAGAGATGTCAATTAACGAAAGTTTCATCGTGCGTAGTTAATTATATATTGCGCCGACTTAAATATTATAAATAATTTTAAAAAAAATCTACGACGTTAACTTTTATTCGTAAAATTTCGTTTTAAATTCAAATTTAAACGACAATATTATCGAAACGTTTAATCTTCGTGTCGTGACCTAATCACGTCACGTGTCGCATCGTCGAAAGACATAATAATATTGTGGTCTTCGAGTTAACAACCATGTTACCTACCAAGAGGTTTTTTTTTACCTAGGATTTGTGAGAAACGTATAAGTCTTGAAAAATTCCATTTTCTCAACGCGATAGTATCATAATTTAATACGCGTACGTATGAAATATGAAGTTTTATATTATATATAGTAACGTTAATAAGCGCACGTGTACAGAGCGTAAAAGACGAGAAAATATCGTTCTTTTTCTAAAAAAAAAATAAATAAAAAAAGTAGTTCTCGTTTAATAATAAGAATATTACGTAGTAAACCCGCTGCAAAATATCGCAACAATAATAATAATATTAATAATTTGACAGTTCCTTGAAAGGGAAACCGTCGGCCGACACGAATTACAATATATAATAATAATAATACGGCCTATGAATAAGACGTCTCGGTTGTTGTTGCATTTGCAACGTTTATTCTACTCTTAAAATTTTGTCGCAAAGCGAGTTTTAAATTTGCGAATTGAAATCTAAACATTTTTTTCTCGGCCTTACACAATAATTTTTGGAATTCTATACATTTTAGCTCGATTTCGTCGAGATTCCACGTTTATAATAATATGTTTCGTTTAAGTATGTTTAGATTTTCGGTTAATAACACAATAAGATCGTCGTCGTCCGTCGATTGCATTTTTTTTAACGCGATATTTGATTCCTTTGACGAAAAATATCGCGATACAATACGGCAATACTAGTTTTACTCCTAGCTTTACTCGTAAATGGAAATAGAAGAAAGCTCGGGAGGCTAAATATTTCAATAATCCCAGTCCAAAAACATGGTGTCGTAATTTATTTAACGCGATAATTTATTCCTCGCTGTATGATTCCAGACTGCCAACCGATTTTATTTTTTGTAATATGTCGATTTTTTATAATTCGAAATAAAAACTTCATACTCGAGGTTCTTCGGTAGGGAAAATATTTTTATATCCCTTCTTTGTGACGAATTATTTTAATCTCGTTTTTCATATCTATTGGATAGTAGTACACAAATTTCTGTATCATCGCCTAACCTCGTTTGAAAGAATATATATAATAAAATTCTTCGTGAATTTTCTTAAAAAAAAAAAAAACAAAAAAATGAAAATAATATCGTAATTTCGTTATAAAACAAAACGAAAAAAATTCAAATTTCTACAGAAACAAACATTTAATTTTGAAATAAAATGGTACCGTTAAAACCGAAATTTCATAAGCTTATCCAAAATACGTATTTAAAGTTTGCCAAAATTATGCGTCGACGAAATATTATATATACATTAATTCGGGGGGGGGGAGAATAGGGTTTTAATAGACATTAAGTATCTACATAAATAGTATGCATTAACAAATGTAAACGAATCAAACTGATAGAATTTTCGAGTTCAAGTTGAAACATTTTAGCCGGGAGTGAAAACACGATAAAATGATGGTACCCGTCCGCTCTCTGTTCCATTGTAGAAACCGTCGCGAAGACGTATTATACTATCGTAACGATAAATGCGCGAAATATATCGTCGTAATTATTCCAACTTTACCGTTGTTAAGGTCGCGGAGGATTTCGCTGTTAGCGTTTTCTAAGCGTACGCAGAAACGAACCGAAATTACGTCTCGCCGCCCGTTGTTGTCGCGGTACTCGCGCGCGAGTGCTTAAGACGCGGACACGGCGATAAGTATATAATAATAATAATAATAATAGAACACTATCTGCACATGTCTGCGCATAATATCGTCATAATAATATATATATATATATTACAATATCAGTGAGTTCGCGAGATTCCTGAAGTGAAATCTTATTTCGGTACTTACGCGGTGTCGACGACCAGAATTCCGCCGGGAGCGCCTGCACAATATTGTTATTATAATACGCGCTCGTATTATATACAGGTGTACCCGTGTAAACGTATCTGACAGCTGCTGCGGCTTAACGAGGTTCTTTAAAACAGTACTTCGAACTGTAATTTTTCGCAAACGTAGAAAAGGCTTCGCGTGATTTACTCGCCGCGCGTAACAATAAAAAAATACGGCACGTTCGGAAAGTTCGCGGGAATTCTCCGACGATCGCGCTAAGGAAAACCCGTTCACTGGACGGTTCGTATATTTGATTATTCCGACGGACGGGATAAAAAACCAAAACGTTTTCTTTCGTTGCGAGTTCTACTATTTTATACGTAGAAATTACCGTGGCAAATTGGAACACGCGAAAGTTCGCCGCATCCATTATGGGTTGTAAAATTATCCGTTTTCATATACAGAGTTCGGCCACGGAAATTTGTCAATTTTCGTTTGAACCCGATATTCGTGAGTTGTTATTTTGTAATAATTACAAAACCACCGTGCTACAATTATTGTATTTTAGATCATTTTCAATTTGTTCGAACGTTATAAAATAACCGCTTTACGAATATATATTTTTGAAAACACGTATCGGTAGACGTTTTTATTATACCAATAATCGATTCTCTACAATTTTTCGAAGCGTACGAAAATATATTTCAGTCGTATTACACGAAAAAAGTATCCACTCACGTCATTTTGCTGGCTCACGGATAAATGAAAAACGTCGATTTATTCGACTATTAAAAGTTAAACGAACTTCGAACGTTGTTTAAAAATTGTAAACGGAAATATATATTTACAAAATAGCTTTCTGGATTTAAAAAAAAAAATAATCATTTTTAACAACGTAGATTTCTTTTCGTAATTACGTTTATAATAAACGTGTTCTTGATATAGTTCAAAAGTATAGGGACTATTTGGGAAAAAATGATCGTCGATAATATTGCGCGGAATAAAAGTCATTCGTCAGATATCCGTGTACACGCTGTATATCCAATAGGAATCACGACCGAATATTAAGAAACATGTACGTAATGACAACAAATCGACGGATCGCGATAAAAAAAATGCGTTTCAACGACTCCGAACTCGTCGGAATTCGTAAACGGCATAATTGCCATTTACGCGCACGTGATTCTCGTCAGAAACTAACGACGTTCCCGAACATTATTAACTTTCAAAACGCCGTAGTATTAAGTCGACTTTGTCGCCAGACATCACCGATTTTCATCTACGCCATTAGGTGTGGCGAACGTGCTACGGAGTAATGAATTCGACGTACGAAAACTTTAGACGCGGTAGCTGATGTGTAGTATAATTTTATGAATTAGTTAACAATTTGATTAAACGGCCGGTGACTCGAGACACGAATATTACGGAGCGCAACTTTACGTAGGATATTACGTACGGCCGTCATTTATGTCGCCTCCGTATCGCGTTCGAAACTTGTACTAGAAATTACCAATATCGTTACTTGTAAACGTGTTTAAGCGCGTTTAAGTGGACACGTGAAACTAAAGCTATTCTGGTTACGTACAACTAAAGAGCGATTAAACGTTGTACAAAAATACGTTGTTTTTAAACTTCCGAAAGTAGTCGTACACGACCAAACGAACGATTATATTTTTACAAACACTTTCATAAATAAAAACCGTATTACCACAGCGTACGAGTGTACAGATTTCAAAAATACAGGCGTATAATAATATATAACGACATTATCAAAGGCTGTTTCATTTATAAATCGCAAGCGTTAAGATTAATAAGCGGAAATATAAACGATTAAAATTTGGAAACAACGTCGCCAACGATAATTATTATTTTTGATTGTACAATAACGTTTTTCGGTATAATTTGTTTTTAATAATAAATATAATTTTAAAAAAATAAATCGCTCTCGGTTTTTTTATTCTAGGATAATAAAAACGCGACTTTTTCGAAATACATTACCGGTATTAAAAAAGGTTATTAACGTAAAACAAATTATTTATATCCGTATTTTTTTTTAAATTAATAAAAGTATATCAAACATTAGCCGTATCATTAGATAAGTAATATTTTAAGCCCATAAATACGCGTAATTTATGTTAAAAGTTTGCCCAATAGAAATTTACAAAAATGTGCCAAAGTAATTATTTTTCGTTCGCGTCTATGGCTGAGTTATTCTGGCATCGGAATCGCTGGTGCCTGTATATAATGTCAAAGTGCCAAAATAAAAAATATAAACCGATATTTAGAAAAAAATTGTTTCCATAAGCGAGGTCGATTAAAATACGACTTTTTCGTATATATTTTTTAGACTAAAAATAAACGTATTATGTTTCGTTTGTCGCGAATCACGAACGATCTCTCGTTAGAATTTTCATCAAAAACGTCTAATAGTTTTCTCGGAAATCAAACAATAATAATAATATATATATATATATGTAAATGGATCGGAAAGTGCACTTAAATTCGACAAAATGGTTTTCCTTATACGTATTTGTCTGTTAACGTCGTGAAATAACGAACGCGCGTAACAGGCTTACGTGTAAGTCCTAACATGCCGAGTGCTTTGCATTATTATAAAGAGCGAACTAGAGATGCCGCGCGTTTCGAATTAAGTATTTTTCGTGCCACTAAAACTTAATCGTATTTATTTCCCTCGGAAATACGTTTCGACTGGCGAAAGAAGACAATTCGGTCAAAACGTTCCTTTATCAACGGCGCGACGACCAGTTTAAAAGGGGACCTTTAACGAAAATCCAACGCCCGGCCATATTATTAAGGCCAAAAGGTTCGTCCTGGACTCTGAAATACTTCAAAACGACTAGACACCGTCTTTAAAGCTTGACACGCGTAGGACGAAAACTCGGTCGGGTCGATAAAAACCCCGACGGAAAATACCTAAACGATCGTTCGAATCCGTTATTTCGAAATAATATATAATCAACAATTTGGACGCGAATACTCGCATCAAGCCAATCGTAAGAAAGTCGCGTACTGTTCCGCAATGATGATGATAACATCCATCGGCGGCGGTAAATAAATAATCGACAAACATTACACGGAAAGAACCGCTTACCCCCAACTATACCCCTTTATCGATAGGTCCTATCACGACGAACGGTTATTGACAAATACTTCAGTTAAATTGGCATTAAATTTCCAAAACGAATACTATTATCATCATCATCATCATCATCATCATTCCGACCTATTTCCAATCCGTGAATAATGGCCGACTAGGAAATTGTATTTCTATTTTATTGTCAACGTCATCGTGCGTCGGTCGTAATTCATACGCCGCCATTTGTTTTCGAACCGACGGGGCCACACACGTTCCGCTCGCCAGCTTAAATATCTCCGTCGTTACACTATCGTATGGCGCGTCCTCCAGACGGCGGACGATCGAATAAATCGAATAATTCCACCAACGACGAATATTCCGCCGCGAAAACATAAAACGAAAACCGTACGCCGCGGCGGTGCGTGTAAAATGTTCGAGATAATTGTTGGCGGACTGGCTGAACAACTTTCGAAAACGAGAAATATCGCTGAATATAATTTGGGAAAAGACAGTATCACGAAAAATATCGTGTTTCGGCGGTATAGCCGCGTATCGTGCCGAGAAGCAACAACAACAAAAAACCGTCTCCGAGGACTAAGTCGCGCGCGGAGATAATCAATTTAATTTTTTAAAAGCCGGCCGAGTCTGCGAAAAGTTTAAGCGTTTCGGAATAAATATCCCGTCGCTTTCCGAGTTATTTTTAATTTTTCGACCGACCCGATTTCCATTCCCAGGTGACTACTACTACTACTACTACTACTACTACTACTACTACTATTACTACTACTTTACTACTACTTCTCTCAACTTCCGACCTCGTGAATAATTAACGTAAGCGTTTGTCCGGCGGAAATGATGAAACGACACGGAACTTACACGGTCGCGTGGTAGGCACTTTTAAAAAATGAAACGACTATATTATGCTTCTTCCGGAGAAGATTAAATACAATATTGAAAGGCGTTGTAACTCCTCTTGTGATACGCGAGAAATCCCGAGGATAAAATTAATTTCGAGCGGTACGAAAAATTCGTCTCGAACTTTCGTAATATACTTTTACGGAACTTTTCAACGTTATAGGTACGAGATAATAATAGCCAGAACAAATTTGCCGATTGATACAATTTTCATAAAATATAGTTATTAATTACGCCACGTGGTTGATGAAAAACCTTCGACGGATTTCTGCCGTTCGTTATTACGGATATTTATATTATTATTATTATTATTATTCCGTTCCTGTGGGGATCCGAAACACGCCGTTGCCGTCACCAGCACGCCGCGTCTTTCGCCAAATTAACCAAAAACAAATATTAAAATTTATTCAACGCGCTCGCCCAACAAGAGCACTGAAAAACGAAAATCGCATTGCCGACGCCGTTGTAATCGTTTATTATTTCGCTATGTAAATACGCGAGCGATTTCGATAACAACCGAATGGAATCTGACAACAACACAACCCCGATCGAATTAATTAAACGGATGTTCCTACTCGTGTATAAAACGTGCAAATACAATATCGCGTGGCGTTAATGCGAACTTTTTTTATTATGTCGTCATACAACACGTTCTAGACGTCATTGTTATTATTTTAAATACTCCGCGAACATTTTTGTTGTCCATTACGTAACGTGGACGTACATCGTATTGCGTTATATTGGCCAATCACGGAAACAAAACGACGCCATATAGTTTCACCCCCACCCGTTCTCGTTTTATTCTAGTTTTCCGTAGCTGACAAATTGAATAATTCATTTTTAGAGTGTTTTCGTATAGATAATTAGACAATTTCATATAATTTTTACGCGGAGCGAGAGGAAAATTACGAGCTTTTTCCACGACTACGTGTAGTGCATTTTTTACGATTCGTAAATAAAATCCTACAATGCAAACATAAAACACGGTTCGCAGTCAGTGACATCATACAAGTTATAAATTTACTACGTGTTATTGTACGTTTTCATTTTTCGAGTTTTCGAATACCATTTTATTCAGCTCAACCGGAATAGTTTCGGAAGTCGAATATTTGTCAATAATTTTTGAATACGAAAAAAAATTATACACTCCACCGCGATACGGCGAAGTCAATTCCGAGCGAAATTGTGAAAACGATTTTTTTTTTACGGTATCACCGGCTTCAACGTCAAACGTAACCGTGTTTTGTGCGGAACGGAATTTTGAGTTTCCTCAAGATTCGTATTATAAGTCGTTTCAAAGAAAAATCGTTTTCTTAAAATTAAAAGCGTAGGCAAAACGGTAATTCGAGTGCAGTTTGTTTTAGCCGGCGTGCCGTTCAATAAACAACTACTCTTGGCTACCGTGACCGCGGCCCTAAATAATTATTGACCGTTCGCGGATCTGGAATGTAACCCCTACCCGTTAAGACGGTGTTAAATATTTGAAGTCCCCGCCGATAGCCGTGCACGGACACCGTGCAGTTCCGGTTAACTTGACCGTCTCGAGCGCCATATTATTATAATTATCGCCGTCGCCATCATAATTATTAACCACAGGTACAACAACGCCGCCGTAGTTTATAGCTTGCGGATGTTGCGCATTTTATTGTAATTAAGTAATTAATAATTCAGTTAGTTATAAAACTAAATTCGCGGGTATCAACAAACGTTTATTATATACCGTCTGGTCGGCGGATAATGATTTTACGTTCTATGCGTTTACGTTATTAATATATTATTATACGCGATCGGTTGCCCGGGAGCGCGTAACAATCACCGCGATAACGACAGTTATTATTACTTCTAATTATAATACGATTTGAATTCGAATTAAGGCTGTACAAGTTGAACGATTCGTAACGTTTATACGTCGATATTTGTCTTTCGTTTTTAAAATTGTATTTCGTAACGTTTTTCACAGTGATTGGTTTTATTTTGTTCACATCATTATGGAGTGGCCGGCTCTCGTTTCTTCCCGCCGTAAATTGTTTAGTTACTACCTCGTTGCGAATAATCTTCCTACGATAGTTCCTCATAATATTCTCAATTCACGTTCTAGTAATATAACCGTATTAATTTTAAATTTTATTAAGACTACCGGGTACTCCGTTTAAATTGTGGGGACGTTTTTTCCACGCCACAAATCACGAATAAACGAAATACGCGTTTTTAGGTTTTTATCGATCGCTTCTACTAAAATACACATCGGCTGTAGCCACGATTTACGGTTTACAGAAAATAAAATTCGCGAATTTAGAACTGTACGTCACCGGGAACATATTATTACAGCGATTGTTCGGGTAATTATTGTTTATCCGTCGACGTGGAAACGTCCGTTGCCGGACTTGCCCAGAGTATATTGATTGCTTAAATGTTCGCTATTCGTACGCTACGAAGCGAGACGATTATTATTATTCCGATAGGCGGCCGACGAATTTTGGATTTCGGTACGCGGAGAAACAAATTCACCTATCGCCCAGTGACGTTACGTAGTACACGAATACACGGCGTAATAAATACCGTAACGACGCCAGTGCGCACCCGTACGCGCTATCATTATTATTTCTATGGGATACACGCGCATAATAGACGATTCACGTGTAACGACTACACATAATATTACACGTTATATTTAGTGTTACATTAACGGATACTATCGGTAAGCGAATAGGGAGAAAGAGAGAGAGCATAACAATAGTAATTGTACTAATTATGCGCCGACTATGTACAGTGCATAGGTACGCCAGTAATATTATTCGGACATAAATTAAACTACACGCGTGATAATATCTTTAGCCATTGTCTAGTGATAGACGTTACATAGAATTCGTACAAATGGAAATCCGTCGTCGTTAATAGTTACGAATAAAACGACATTTTCGACCGATCGTCTGTTCCGTAAATAAAAATGTTTCTAAAGAAAAGGATACCGCCGAGTGCTTTGAACGTGGACTCGAGCGCGTTACTTAATACGTGCATTTCACGGTCGCGTTATTATTTCGAATTTGGAAGCGATATAACGTAAACCGTTTCGAAAAACGATTTTGAGCGACGCTATCAGTTTATCCTAACGAATATTGTTAACATATTAAATATGTCGATGCACGCGCGCGTTACATTTCTAATCGTTTTCCATCACGCTTAAGGACGTTACCGGAAAAATCGAAATACTCGTCGAATAAAATACCGGCTAAATATAGTTCGCTATCGGAATGCCAATATCATCCGAGCACTAAAATTACATACCAAAATACCAAAAGAAATAAATACGTTCTTCCATTCGCTCAGAATCTAAAAGTTCCGTTGGTAATAGAAGAGATTTATGTCAAATACTTTAGATAAATCGTTATTTTCCGACGTTGTAATTTATAAAATAATCAACAACGGTTTTAACTCGACGAATATAATTACGCACCAGAAAAGTTCTATATAATTAGTTTAATTTAGAATTTTCGTTGCCGACGATTTATTCGTCAACATGTTGATACCTAAACACGTTCGAGTCGGACGCGAGTTACCCATAAAATGAGTCGAGACGAACGACTTTAGATATCGCGTATGTTTTTGGAAAACGTAAAACATTTATTCGTAAAAACCAAAAATCAAACGGACGATTAACCGAAAATAATTAGCCCAACTCGGGTCGACCGCAGTGGTGTACTAACGGGGAGGGGGGATAAAAAAAATGTTTAGGAAATATTAATTTCTTACGAGACTTATATTTTAGTCATTAATAACGAAAAACTAAAATATTTTTTAACTTCAATACACGTTATAATATAACGTGTTCGTTAAAAATGAATAATCTATTAAAGTTTATAATGCGTCTTGTTTCGTTAAGGTCGTCCGATTTATTTATTTAAAAACTAACCCCTACCAAAATTTAAGTGTAAATACGCCACTGGTCGATCGTGTACTGTTCGCTTGACTTGTAATTCGGTTAACCGAAATTTTCGAGAATAAAAGTGAAAAGTGCCTAGCCTCGAAAAGCTTAATAATCGACACGGCGAATAATGGAATAATATTAACGCACTCGCACGCATTGCGGCGTCCGTCGGCCGTCGTGGTTCGGTATTTTGGCGCGACGAATGACGAACAACGACGACACCGGATAAAATAAACATAAGAGAAACATTTGGCGTTATCCTGATTGACAGATTACGGTGCCGGGTATCGACTGTAATATAACCCGTATTGATGGATTGGAATTAAATTAACGATCGATACAAAGGTGTAAGTAACGGGTTTCCGCGTAATACAACCGTGGGTCGTGGAATTATTATTATACGTTGCGCTTGGCGGGTCGAAAAGTTTTCCAACTGTATTTATAGACAAAAATTGAACATTTCTGAAACAAAGTTTACTGGCAATGTGCGAATGCCGCTATCTAAATAACGCCCAGACATAAAGTCGAAAAAAACGGCCGCTCGAATGGTCGGGTATTGTCTACGGCGGTGAAACGTTAATGTCGAACCGCCGTTTACGATTGTTTTAAACGTATCGTAATTGGACGAGTCACTTAAAGATGACGATCGACCGTCGATTTAAAAACATCGTGAAATCTTCGAAAATGTTCAACCTAGTTTGGTTAAACGATTATTTACCCATTGGAGAAACGGAAAATCAAAGACGAATACCAGTACAAAGCGTTTCGAAAAGTTAATTTAGCAACGCGTAGTGTTTGAGCGAAATTTGTTCTCGGGCATTTTGACAGAAGAACAAATAGAAAACAGAAAGTTTATTGTCTCCGAACTCTCTGAACGATCGGCGAATGAAAATCATTTTTTTATCGAAACTGACGACGTCACTGACTCCGAACTACTGTATGGTCAAATCACGATTAAAGGTCAAGTTAATTACTTTTTTCGATAACGAACGAGTAATTCACCGGGCTTGTTGTGCAGACGGTTAATTTTGGTTTTATACCGAAGATTTTATACGTTCGACAAGTTGGATTCGTCGAAAAACCCCGAAAAATGGCTGATTTTCGCGCCACGACATTTCTCCGTGTCATACATCGTTTGAAATTCAACAATTTTCGGTCGATAAAAAAATTCCTACAATTTCCCGTATTCGCCGAATATTGTAGCATGCGATTTCTCGCTATTTCCGAACCTTAACCTTGGACTCGTAGATTTTTGTATTGTTCGATGCATCGATATCGGAAGCGATTGATAAATTTCGATAGAGTATTTTCAAAAATGTTTTCAACAATTCAACAGAAATTCGTTGGATTAAGTGTGTCCGTAATAAAGAACGATACTTAGAAAGATATTCGATTAATATATGTTTAAAAAGTACATAAAAAAAATTTCAATTTAAATTCCGGGAATTTGTTGATCTTATTACGTAAGAGATATACGACGTGGATGAAATAAATGAATCGAATAAAAAAAACCTTCGTAATTTTATGAAAATGGATAAATACGAAACTATATATAGAAAATATATAGTTATATATATATATATGTATGTATGTACGTACGTTTTGAAAAAAAATTTACCTCTGTTTTTTAAGTGGAAATCCTACATAAACAACCGTACCGTTGTAAAATATTTTGAAATATCGCGAAAATAAATATTTTAGTTTATAGTCTTTCATTGTATAAGTGAATTCATGACCGTGTACGTATAATAAATTCGAATATAGTATATATTCCATTTTACTTATCGTTATTATCGATACGCGATCGATATCGTCGTATTATTTCATAACTTTAATTGAATTTTATAAGCCTACTTAAATGATTTATATATTATACGTTGTTCGGTTTATTAAATCGTTCAGCGGTCCGCGGAAAAACTAATAAGCCCAACGAATTTTTACGTTTATTTAAATACGATACATTTTTGTATTTTGTGTGTATACGGTAGAAATTATGATAATATGATATGTTTTACTCTCGCAGAAATATTTTCGTTAGATTTAATGAATTTTATATCAAATGTTTATTCAAAGTGGGAGTATACTAAATGCAAAATGGAAAAAGTAATGTCCGTGAAAATGAAAATGGAAATGAACGTAAAAGAAAACGTAGGAAAGCAGAAAGTAATAAACAAACAATATATATATATCTTTATATCGTAAATGGAGTGGCTTAGGAGGAATTACACAATATTTTTGGGATCAAAATCCGCCGCTTTTTATAAATAAACCGAAGAAAATTAAGTATTATGCAAAGAGAAAAACAATTTAAGGCTTAAACGAAAATTCGATGTTTAGTTGTTTCAAGATTACCGTAAAGAATATTTGGCGTACAATATTCGTAATAAAATGTGCCGATCCGAGATATTTTTTATTATTATTTTCGATTTATTTGAGGGGTTTGTTTTAATTACGATAGAACGAGCTTGTTCGAAATTGTATTCCGTTTTCTGATTTTTATCTTAAAAATTGAGCGTGTTACGCGTTTTAATATTACAAATCATCGTAAATCGTTCATTGTTAATCGGCGTTTTCATGTAAAACACGGACGACCGTAATAATTGATATTAAAAAAATAACTTTAGCACCGGATCGGGTGCTGCGATTATGTTGCTGTTGGCTGATCCGACTCGCCAAGCGTATACGGAGTTTTCGTTGTCGAAAATTAGTGTATCATAGACGATGTCGATACCTATCGTGCGACGTTCGCGCGGTAAGACAATATGGCCATTGCCCGCGTGGGCAACAGTTTCGTAGTTTCAGCACGTGACCGGACTTCGGACACTCACGACGAAACGGTCGGCGTGGTTACTGGGCACCTCGTGGCCGACAACGATTTCCGTATTAGTATCGGCGTCTCGCGAACGTAGATTACCGACGGCCCGATACGCGCGCGGCGAACGCCACGAAATAAGCGCTCTATTTTACACGGAAAAATGGAAAGAACGATAAAAAAAATACTTTCGCGACAACGACCGCCATAAGAAATAGAAAAGCCGTAGTTCGTCAAGGCGACGTAACAACGACACAAGAGACGCCGGTCGGACCGACGAAACATTTCCACGTTCTACCCCTCTTCAGGAGACCACTTGTCAGAGCCGACCCGACGGCCGCCTCGTGACACTGACCGAACAAATAACACTCCCTGTTTTTACGATAATCGGTATTACGCGCTCGGGTTTTTCGAACACTGGACGTCGACGACAATTTATCGTTGCGCCGTAAGTTTATTATTATAGTTAGTAAATCAGCGACGTTAACTATACTCTACGCGAAAACGCTGGAAATTTACAATCGCGCTTGATATTTACGCGCATTGGGTTAATGCGTACCAAATTGTAGATCAAAGACAATTCGCGATAATTCGACTTTTAGTGGAGGGGTGAAGTTTCTAATTTAACGTGCCCGCGATTTTGTTCAAACGGCGAAAAAAATCGGGCGCGCGCAATTGACTTTCGTAAATACCGTAATAATACGGTTGGCTGGAAGTTGGCCGTTATTATTTTTAATTATCGGCCGTCGCGATATTATTCTGAAAGACGCTAATTCTGCGTAAAAGATTCGAACTTCGTTATATAAGCAAACGAAATGCACGATATTGTTTCGGTGTTGTCGTTCGTTAATTTATCGGTCGGCGTAATCAACGCACGTTTATTATACATTTTCCGAACGCTTCGTCGAGCTTCCGTAAATATATTCGTCCTAGTACCGCGGCCTGACCGTCATTTTTATACTACGACGAGAATCGGCGTGATTTGTTTATATTATAATTTTCCAAACACGTATTCTGGATTAAAGTTTTGCGTCGATTGTATACTAGAAGATTCGAAAATTCCAACGGATATGTAGTTGAAAAGGTGCCTAGGTTATTTTTATTCGTTAATGAAATACGCATTAATGGCCGTGTAAATCACTTTTGATATCTAAAAAGAAACAAAAAAAAACGATATCCTCGTACGGAAATATATATACGTGTAAACGATATTATAGTAAACGATTTTTAAGCGTTCTGTATATACTTATATAACGTATGATATATACATGTATTTCGTAATAAAACTTCCAATTTGCATTTCGGCTGAAAAGGATGAGGGACGGTTTGTAAAAAATTAATCGTTATCGTTACACGTATAAATATTAATTGCTCTCGAAATCGAATCATTAAGAGGCGAAATTGTCGAAAAGCCGAAAATAATTTACGAAGGTTTAACCGATTCGTAAAAAACAAAATCGTAATAAATGAAAAACATCGAAACTTGTGAAAATTGATATTCCATTTGGGCACGAAAAATTCCGTATATGGAAATGTGGATATACATTTAATACACGAACAACCGGAACGAATAATATATTCAATGTACGTCTTAGATAGGTTACTGTTGAAATACGAATTTCGTTTTAGGTATTGACTATAATAACATCAGTTTCTCGTCAAAACGAATCGCGTCATAAAAATATCGTATCGGTTAGATTCGCGATTATAAGTTTAAAAACCGTTTGGTCAAAAAAGTTCGTTTTTCGCGTCTTCTTTTAGCAGGTTTATTGTAAACGCGTCCCCAAAAAGTCTCCCCCCCAATTTTGCGACGCTTTTAAACATTTTTAAATACTTAAATAGTTATTGGCACGCGAAACGTTTTCTGTTAACCTACTGTCCCATTACTTTGAGACAATTACGAGAAGGAGCCCGGCGTTATTATTCCAATTTAAACCTTTCGCCCTGACGAAATTCCGAAACGTCGGCCGGTTCGATTTTTTAAAATTGTAACCTTTATGGTTATATCGTGCGTACGTCGATCTAGAGAACGACAGAGGTGATTTTTCGAAGTTGAAATTCGCGTGTAATACGACAAACTGCCTCGGTTATTCGTTAGAAAAAAACGTGTCGATAGTTCTATAGATCATCGCGAAATCGGAAATGACTAATAATTTCGTCATAACGAGAAGTCCTCGATTGAGGCGATTTTTTGTCACCACTTGCGTACCGACTTAATGCGCTCGTTCGTATGTCGTGCGCAACGACGTTAATTCAAATTTTCAAATAGCGACCACGTGAAATATTGGATCTCAAAGTTACGGTTTAATTGAAGGTTACTTTAATGTTTTATTACAGCAGCGGCATCGAACTGTATACACACACCCGTACACAAAATAGCGTTATTATTATCCAAACAATAATTTGCGTATAGCGTGTGCGCGGTGATTATAATAATTGTATAGTTTCCATTTCGGACGCGTTGGAACGGCGACACTTTATAATAATAATAATATAACCTATAGCGACTTTGGCGACGAATTATTATTTATATCGAAATGAGCTACGATAATAATTACAACTTATAGGCCTGCGGTGTACTTCAAGTTCGCGCGTATACATATGACTTAAATAATCACATAACTTTGTAAATACAATATATGTAGGAAATATACGTTTCTAGATGTAACGAAGTCGAAACGTTTTATTTCGCGCGGTTTTTATCGAATTTGATACGATATCGGTGTTTTTTATCTAACCTATGCGTCGAGGCGTATAACAAATTTCAAATTTCTCGAACGTCCAATTGGCGCGCTGAATTTCGGTTATACCGTATCGTAATGTATTGTTGTAAACTACGTTTGGTGAAACAGTTTCATTTCGAACCCTCGTGGTCGGTCCGTCCGTAATAATTCTTACCAAATTCGTTTAAAAACGACGACGTGTATTAAAATAGCGCTACTAAATGTTGACAGTATCGCGGTAACCCACGTGTTGGTGAAACGCCAGAGCAACACGCGTTTATTGGCGAATTTCGGGTAGTGACGGTGTTGTCCGACGAAAACGTCGTCAAATTTTAACTGTGGGGGGAGCCGATATATACACGGGGTTAGATTTCGTTTGGCCGGAAAGAAAAATAAATTTTTTCGATTTGGCCGTTCAATTCTTTCGTTACAACCACCGCTCCCATCCGTCTGTCACTTAATCAGCTGCCGTTGTTTAATCCCACTATGTTTGGGTCCTATCGCGATCTATCCGCGTCTGTCGTTGTCTCGGGTATTCTTAGTGGTCACTTACTGTTCGGCAACCAATTCTCGAATCTTGTTCCCGTCCAACATACCCCCTGCCTATATTACGCTTTCGCTATGCACAATCGCTTATAGATTCTTTTTTTTCGACGAATCTTTCGTTTTTAGTTTTTTATTGTAGTAAAAATATTTCTTCGAATAAACGGAACGCCGCTGTATTATGCGTGACCGGTTTGTATAGACGCGCGTCTCAAAAAAAGGAAAAAATAAATAAAGAGAAATATACGATCGAAGTTTTTAATGGGTTTTCTTTTTCTCGGAAGTCCGAACGGACATTAGAACGCCACCACCATCGCCACCGACCAAATCACGGTATTGGTTTTAACGAAAAGAAAATAATAAGAAAACGGCAGCCTAGCAAAGAGATAAGACGACACCGGTACTGTTTCGCGCGTATCGAGTTTGGAAATTCGTTAAGGATCGAGATTTTTATTTCGTTTTTATTTTTTTCGTTTCTAGAGGATTACACACACATGTATACTTTGTATCAAAAGTCAATATTCACATTCTATTCCGATACGTGTGTACGTAATATATATATATAGGTTAATAGGTCGCGTATCGTACATTTTCAATTTCTAAAAAAACGAGATGGCCGAACAAAAATTAATATTTTTGCTCCGGGCCGATAACGTTCCGAATTTCTTTAAATTTTTCGTTCGTCCGGAATTACCGACCGAAAAAAGTTTTTGCGCGAAATATGCTCGCCAAAATAACGCATTGTTGAACTATTCGCTTTCTACTATGTAAAATATGTTTTCCCGTTTTAATATATATATATTATTGTTCCGAGATCGTTAGTACTCTCAGTGAACGTACCGAAATGTTTGCGCGAAACGATTCGATAATTAGAATTGTTAGACGATCGTAACGTTACTTCGTATTAAAATGTCCGTCGTCCACGCAGCGAAAACCGAAAACGTTCCCGCGTTAAAATAACATTAAATAACGTCGTCGAGCGTAAACTACGGATGTTCGTTCGTGGTTTACGATTATTTTGTTATCGACTTCAGACCGAACGTCGGAAATATATATACACAACTAACTTCCGGGAGGACTTTTATTATCTTCGAACGTTTTAAGAAATCGTTCGGGGAATGTCGTGTTATGTGGCGCTTAAAAATTCGAAACTTGTCGAACGTTTCGGTAATTAAAACGGTTTTGGCGAAACGAATGTCGTGACGATGCGGATAAAATATTATCGGAAACGACACAAACAGAAATTACGTTTCAAATAACCGTTCGCCGTTCGCGCGAAATCGTTCGAAAATCGATTTCGTACGAAAACGTCATTCGTCATTCCGTATTTGCCTACGAGCCCATTGCGACGATGAAATTTTGTTTCGCGTAATCGTATATGGTATTTAAACGGATACGCGCTTACGTTAAATTTCGTTTTGTGGCCACAGTAATTATTATTTACGTTTAAAAACTTTTCTCTCTTTTAAAAAAAATGCTCGTACTTATAATAAAATACTATAATATATATATGTACTTATAATAATATATACTCTGTCGTATAGTAAACGAATCGAGTGGGTATAATAACGTCTGTTTTTTTTTTTAACAGTTTTTTTATATTCACAAACGTTTATTATTTTTTCAGTCGCGTAATCGGATCAAAACCCGTAACAAAATCGAATCGTCGAGAAAAAGTACGATAATCGTGAACGTTTTATAAACTTAGCGAAGACGAGATTTTAATGATTTACACGCGATTTCGTCGTTTTAGTGTTTACAAATTTTTCTATCCAAGGTATTTAACTTAATCGAACGTCACTACTGACCGCCATAAACGCCACTATCGATAGCCGTCCGATTGTATTTATTTTTTAAACGAACACACATACCGCGTTCGTATTTGCGTAATGTTCACCACGCAAGTTCGCCGACTGACGTACGTTTATGCGACACAATGTCTCGCGTCAAAACAATCCTATCGTTGGGCGCTCGTTGAATAACGCGCGTTTTTCGGCGCAGGTAAGTACGCGGGTAAACGCGCGGACGAGCGTGGGCGCCTATAAATAATAAATGTAGCGTTAATATGATGTCGTTTCACGGTTATACGCGTACGTCGTGTATGAACACGGGTTATTGCCACGAGTGGGGGCGGCACTCGGGAAACAAAAACTTACGCGTGTTTTCGCTCGGCAAGTTCGGCGCAATTTAATCTGCGCGCGCGTAAATAATTCACGAGGATCGACGGTCAACAACACCGCGCACACCCAATACCGTTATAATAATAATACTCGTTGTTTTATTAACGTAGGCGTTCTTTTTTACGAATACTATACAAACAATTGGTTTTTGGTAAAACGACTGTGCCCACCGTGGGAGTAAACACGCGGTTAGTTTCACGTAGTTCATAGGACAAACGCGTTATATGGGCAATTTTTTCGACAAATACGTCTCGTCGTTTTCGTTCGGATCAACAAATGATTACGATAATCTCGACAACGAGAAATCGTGAACGGAATACGTCGAAAAGCGGTATTTCCGTCGCGGCGATAATACGGTTTTTCACCCGTATATATACGTATGTATCTGTCGGGCGGATGAGTTTTCCTCATGACCGCCGCGGTTATGATCTTACAGCTTCGAGTTCAAATAAACTCTTTCCCACTCGGTGACTTTTATGGTCTTATTGAGTTCGGCGTTTCCGTGCCGACGTTATAATTATGTTATATTCTTAATATTATAATATTAAGAAACGCTTTCAAAAACGATATTTTACGACTAGGCGTCTAAAAAGCGTTTCGACTTACAAACGCGTTTGATTATTCGTCCAAAATATTCCGTTTCGAGGTTAATTGCGTTTTACTAGGGGGGTTAGGTTCCCTCGAAATATTCAGTTCGAGTAATACCCGATTTGGGCGTCTAAACACCAGATGTTATTGTACTCGCAATGTTTGCGTACACTAAATAATTCGACGGTAAACAACGGGACGTTGAAGACGAAACGCTAACGGCGTTTAAAACGTACTATTAATAACGCATAAAGATTAAAATAAACTTAATCGATAAGTCGATAAGAAAAAGAGTCGATAAAATACGAGTTTAGTGTATAAATATATAGCGTTTAATTCCGACCGGGTCGAACGCCATACGAATTTTGACTGTACCTATTACTCTTACAACGGGATCCCTGGACGAGTGATTGTTTTTATCAGACGCGACGTCAAATGTGATTTTATTTATTCGTGTTTGTTTATCCGATATACATAACTGTGGAAAATACATATTCAAAGATATTTACGCGGCGCGTACATTTATATTCAAACACCACAGTTACCGTTATAATTACTAATAAATTTTACGTGTACTAAAAAGTTACGTATCCTATTCGTTGTATTTATTGTCATTTCAATTCTTTTGTAACGTAGTCGATTAAAGCGAATACGTATATTGAGACTGAAATACGGTCGCTACGCGTATATTAATTATACGGGCCGTGTCGAAAGTCGAAATAAAACGGTGGATATAGTTTTTAACGATTCGTTTGTATGTGGAGTGGTTACTTTTAACGCGGGCGAACGGGTAGGTAAAAGCAAATATCAAACGACCTTATAATGAGTCGAAGTGATTTCTTTGTACTTTTAGGACGTGAATATTCATACGAGCGGGAAAAAAAACGAGCGCGTGCCGCCGATTAATGTAAAATAACCGTACGTTCCGGCGATCGTTTTGTATTTTATTAAACACGGCTAGGATATAACGTATCGATTCGTTCAACCCGACATTGATTATAATAATTTACAACTTTATTGTTTTCTTAAGTATTATTTTCCTAAAAACGGCACATACAAAATTATAATAAATACCTAAGCGATCCGTTATGGACGTCCAATTTAATAATAGACTCGCTACCGTTGTATCCAACTAGCGCTTTACGTACGTATTATTGTAATATATACAGAGAGAATAGACGTTAAATCGTGAAATTAAATAACCGCTACCGTTTTATGGCAAGGACAAAAATGGCTTTCGCGTTACTAAAAATTAACGTATTCGTGAGCATCGCGCGGTTTGGACGTTATAACCCACCGCCACAACTACACGCTAAAAACACGGCTGTATTAAAAATATTATTGTTAGTTTATACGTTTAGTTATAGACTAAGTACGGTTTACAACCAATACGTACCTCACATCATCGGGTAAATGCATTCGAGTGGCACCTAGAGGCGGAAGACGAGCTCGACACGTGAATACTGTGTTCCCGGAAAATCACTGTGATAAATCCCGTAACCCGTCGGGGCCCGACGAATATTGTCAATCAAACATTTCGCGATATATTTATATATCAGCTCATTTAATAAACTTCTAGTAACATGAAAACTTACTTTCACACATCACATCCCTATTATAATCCCGTCCGACTAAAACAGTCCCTTTTACTTCGTAACGTCGAATTACATTATCAAAAATCACTTATTAAACACGGTAACGCTGGATTCGAGACGGCTAGTATAATTTATATATACATATTTATAGGTTTTTTATAGGCGTTGTAGGCTCTTTACTACAACGACCACAGTTTTCTATCGTTCTCGATTCTTCGTCATATCTTCCGAATTTCTATCAACTGTAGGTTGATAATGTTGACTTTATAAAATGGTTGGTTCCAATAAATCGACTGTTTCAAAAACAAATTACATTGTCGAAAAATTTTCGTCTATAAATAATAACTTTTAACTCTGAAAAATGTATATTATTTCGGTCGTTTAAAAATTGCGCCGAATTTTTTTTTGTTTTTGAAAAAGTTTTCTACGACCGTGTACGAAATTGATTAAAAAGAATGTTTACAAAAACAAAAATCCGATACCGGAGAAAACGAAAAAATAATTACGAAGATTTTAAATATAAAAATTTCCTCTCGATATACGAAAACACGAAAATTCTACAGATTCGCTTTTAAAAATAGAAATAAATAACGACGGATTTATTAAACTCGTATTTCGTAGAAACCGTGTCGTGATAATAACCTACAGTGCTCTTGAACAATTACGTCAATATCACGTAGGTATAGTGTTTACTCGATTTTCGTTTTTTAGTTTGTTTTTCTTTAACTATACGGTATAATAAATTTTATATATATATATATATATATATATATATATATCGATTCGTTTTATTTTTAAACATCGGCTTTAAGACCTTTCGAATATATAAATTGTTGCCCGTCGTAAAGCGAACAGCGATATATTATTTCGATGGTCATTTTCCGCGGTAGACGCGGTTTCGTGAGTTTCTGATTCAATACCTTCTGCAACAACGATCATATATATATATATATTAGATTTATCGAACGGTAAACAAAACAAAAAAAAAACAAACTTTTCGCAGAAACTTAACCGATAATCGTATACGAAATATGGACGGCCGATGTTTCATTTCCCGTACGCTATACCCCGCCCTCGTAAATATCGATAACGGTCGTTCGGTAATGTTACAAATACGATTATTGTATCGCACTTTCCATTCTACGAGCTACTCGATATTAGTTTCACAATAAAACTCGCGCTAATTGAACGCGTATACATTCCAGACAATATCCGCCACGTATCACTGAACCGAACGCTCGTAGCGACGATTTCCCGATTATATTTTCACACATAAACGAGCGTATATAATGAAATTTAAAACGAACAATCTTTAAGTATAATATTGTACGGCCGATTTACGGAAATTTCGTTCCAACTGGTACGTGGTAACACAAATTGCTGCTACTCGTCGTTTTATACAGCAATATTTCGTGGTAGGTCAATATCGGTATTAGAAAGTAACGCGAGCCAACGGGGCACTTTTTCGTCGTGAATGTGTATTTACCGACAAAACATACGTCGTGATTATAATAACAATACGTTATTCGCTTAGTTCCGAATGAAAGGTATTAAATCTTCAATTGTAATTGTAATGTTCGTTAGTATGATACAGGGAGTACAGAGAAAATATCGTAACGTAAACTGGCTGATAACATACCTACCAGATATTATCGATCGCGAACGAAATCGCGACGAATAATAGACATATCTCGTTTATCGATCTTAACACATAGATATTAAGTAAAAATTGTTTCGTTAGAATTAGTCGTAGAATAAGCTCGTGTAAGAATAGTGTTCAATAAAATGGATCGTATTTACGTATGAAAAAATGAACGAACAATTTTCGCCATTATATGAACAAATGGTAATACGGGTCACACGTTCGATTCGAAATTTAATCAAACGTTATATTTACGTTCCATATTAAAATTTTCGACAAATTTAAATTTATTCTATATTTCCCTTTGATAAATAGAGTGATGCGCGACACAAAGAGAAGCCAAAATTGGCGTAATAATATATTATGCACCCACCGTACACACGTCGACTACACGTTAGTTTCTATTAATATAATAATCTAGTAAAATTATTATGTACGTAACGCGACGATTGTTCGAACGCGTTTGTTGGGTTTTTATATAATGTTAACTACGTAATAATCGAAAACGGAATTCGAATTTTTTAAACCGTACAAAATACGTCGGACGATTATATTCTAATCGTAATAACATCCTAAAACAGAGCAAAATGGAAGATGATCGTCGTTTAAAAGAAAAAACTATAATAAAAGTACATATAACCGTTTAAAGACTAGTAATATGTTCCTAAGTTGTCCAATAATACGTCTTGTTAAATCCGAATAAAATTGTACTATAAATCATACGAACAATTTATAAAGTTCCGTGTACGACGGAAGTTTATCGAATTGATAGTTTTTAAAGAGTTACGTGGTTCGCTAAATTTCTGTTGGAAACTTATCGGATGCATTTTACAATAGGCTCTCTGAAAGTGTCGTTTTCTATCTATATACGAACAACGTTTATACATATAAAAGTATGCAAAACTTTTCCGAATTTATGACATTCGCAGAAAACAATTATATAAGCTAGTGGTGTTAAAAACACAGCCAAAAGGCCGAGTGTCCGTTTTTTATTTAAATATTTTTGGCATTTTTTAATTATTATATCGAAGCGATTCTTTTGCCACGAAACGTATTCGTTTTGCGGGCACAGAAATATTACGTGCTCGCGTCAATGTTTGTGGACGACAGAAATAAATAAAAAAAACCTAACCGATCCGAGAATACGCGGCGACGCGGATGAAACGTTTTGTTCGACACGATTATAACGTTTCGGTTAACCGAATCCATTGTTTTCTTGTTCTGAGACAGTGTGTCGAGCCGAGAGGAGGTTTACGGACATAACCGCGTGTATAATACGTCTATTGTACGTGCAGGAATAGTCGATAAGTTTCCGTCGCCGACTACCGACGAATATTATATAGAGAATATTAGATCGACGAAACAACATCGGTTTCGCTTTTATATAAAAAACAAAAGAACATTACGCCATAATAATTAAACGCGGTTATTGTCGTTGTTTTAATCGAGCGGGTTATTCCGTTCTTAATACGATTATTTTGAAACATTTTTAATGACCAAATCAAAATCGCGCGGTAATTCAAAAAAAAATTACCCTTTCCATCCCCATTCCGTCTGCATCCGAAAACTCGATTACCCCATTTTCAAAAATCGTAATCCCTATGTTGAGTATGCCACGGGAGTCTACCTCCAAATCCATAAAAATAGATACGCGTACAATCTCGCTCACCATGCACTAAATATACGGACTTTTCGGTCGTTACCAAACACGACGGTACACGTGCTCCGACGGTGTAATGGTTATATAGATTTGGTTAGATTCGATTATTCACGTTTACGGGTTTCTTCGTCCTACTTTGATCCCTGGACAACATCAAAGTGTAACGCTCTCGCCCCGGAGTTTTTGAAATTCGTCCGACAACTCCTCGACGGATAATATCGTTGTCGTGATCGATACCGTAGTTCGACCGCTGGGTGATGGTACCGTTTTAAGACGGACGGCAGCTCTGTCGTAGGTTAGCGTTATTTTATGGACGTGTCGGCTAGACGACGCGGTCCGAGATCATTAAATCCTTTCAGATCGTACGAAATCTGCGTGAATAATGCGGCTACGAGATGATCGCCTAACAAGTGCTAGGTCATTAATAACACGAGTGCGGTGGTCCGTCCCTGCCTGCCCGTCCACCGGGTTACCTATCCCTTGTTGGTGAGAGCGGGATAGTAACGTCCCGGATTAATGGCAATGTCTTCTTACCCAGAGTTTAAAACCCCAGTGATTAACGTTCTGGGGGGGGGAGGGGCCCGACAGTGAAATTACAAGTTTTAAGCCGCCGTCGGTAGGTGGAAACTATACCGTCTTTCTCTTCCGAGATAAGAGGAGTAATGCCTCGGCTTTCCATCGTTCACAATTCTCATTCTTCTCCCTTCCGTTCTCTCTCTTTCTCTCTCTCTCACGCACACCTCCCCTTTCTTTCTCGTGCTCGACGAAGAGGTCCGTATTGTTCGCTCGTAGCATTTTTCGTCCAAAAATATTCTCGTAGTAGGCTTGGTTCAATAAATGAACCCGTTGTTTTTTCTTCTTTAAATTCTTTTTTGCTCCGCTCGTTGTAACCGTGGTAACGATCGAATCAACGAAATCCAAAAATAATTCTCACCACGGCCGAGAAGTCTATTTACGAACGACGTTATTATCGGCACTTAGTTCCCTACAACGGACGGTTGTCGAAGAAACATTACTTTAAAGTTTAAAGTACTGTATATAGATATTTGGAATATAAAATACCCACTCTCCCGAAGGGAAAACACAGTTGCTCGTAACTATAGAACTAAGTATTTTTTTATAGAAAATACGGAACGAACTGTCCAACCATTAATATAATGTTTGAGAGAGAAAAAAGTCATTTAAGCGCATCTTATTATTTAGACCGTATAATATGTCGTATCCGTTATAATCTTAATAAATTTGTTTTTCGTTTACTTAATGAGAAATTGGCTTTCTTCGGGCGCGTGATAATAATCGATAACGTTCACGACGAAAGTCAATTACTGATTGAGTCCGGTTATAAAAGCGATTACACAATAGTCCGAGCCAGATTGTTGTTACGACTGATCAATGAAACGAAACGATCACGTTTTTCGATTACATAAATGCGTAAGACATCGAACGACGGAATCGTCGCGCGTTCAAAATGTACCGTCATTTCCCAATGATATACGTCATAGCATACAATCCACAGTTAGTAACACAGTTTACGACACTTCATAAACCCGTAATCGACAATATGGTAAAAACAAAAACAAAAAACGTGAACGCACCCGCGTTTCGGTTAATAGACCGCAGCAGACGTGCACACAGTCTGCGAAAATCGGAAGAGTTTTGTTTTTTTTTGCGCCAATTGAGGCGTCGTATATATGTGAAACCCGTTGGGAACCAACGTACCCGAAAAACGCCGACAGGACTAAATAAGAGTATTCGTCATTTGGCTAATAAAAAACAAAAACACCGCCGTCGATATAATTTTTTCGCGTACGTTAAAAATTTACCCGAATTTCGCGTCGTATACGCGCACAAATGTCCACCAAACAATCGATACACAATATTCGGCACAATGGATAGTATTGTTGGTATCGGGCATTAACTATATTCTTTACCGCTCACATTCGGCGAGTCGTTATATGTTCACCATTCACGAAACCGGATGTTGTACGATACGCGCATAAATATTTTATCGTGGGGTATTGTATACGTTTCGCGTATACACTACAATTTTACGCACACACCCGCGCGTATACGTTATTATAAATCGCGATAAATCTATACGGCAGTCGTACCGTGACATTTTTCGATCACGCGGCGTACGCGTTAACCGCGTAAATTCGTACCCATCCCTAGCCAGCGGAATTAAAACCGTTTTTCGACGTTTTCCCATACACGGCGGGGACGCTTGACTATTTATCGTCGCCCCGCGTGTCGAAACTCCGTTTTATCGTTTCGACCGTGTTTACCGATTTTTATGGTAGCCCAATCGTCGTATGTTTTTTCGTTCACTCACGAACGCTCGTTGAATACTAGAAAAACAATTTATCGTACGCTCATATGGACACAAATAGTAACGGAAAACGTCTTTTTTCGTTTCCGCCGGTGGGCACGATGGTCGTATTAAGCCGGCTTAAATATAACGTACGTTGTATTATATATTGCCTAATTTCGCGTGCGTTATGTAAGTATCTAAACGTACAAGATTATATCGTGCGCCGCCGTAAATAATAATAATTTAGTATAACGTGAATAATTGAATTGTCTCTGTCGTTGGACGTCATATATCGTATAATTTAAACTCCTAAAGACGTACAATACATTCTAGGGTGAAATATCCCACTTGGGCTCGTGTTCTGCAAACGGTCCGATCCGTGGGTGGTCGGGTCGGATTTCGTGTCCGATTGGGCTACGCGATACGTAATATTCTATTCCATTCGAATACATCTTTCAATACGATCTCGGAGCAGGTTCGAAAATCGAAATCGTTCGATAACGATTTAATAAAATCGAAAATAAAACGCGCGCCCTACGTTCTCGAAATGGTTTATCGAAATAACGTAGAACCGTAAAATGTTTTTTCCTATATACGAGTAAATTATAACGTAGTAATTAAAAGACCGTTCGATTTTGACGGGACTCTAGGTTGGGTTAGGTTTTATTACACCGATAAATATCAACAACGAAACGCGTATTAGAATTATTGACGAAACGAACGTTCCGCAATTGTCCACATATCCAATAGTCGTATCGCGTAGTACTGTCGTCGTGTACATATGTATACAAAACCGGGAGACGGAACGAAATTTCACGTGAACGCTCGATAAACGGTCGATAGTTTCACAAACGCGGCGCGTCCGACGCGACTCGAGCGAAAAGTGTGTCGGTTGGCAAACGTCCGTAACGAACGAGTGCGCGGACCAGACTACTGCAATCGAACGGGAATATTAAATATATATATATAGATTTCGGACGACAATCGTCGTTGTAGAAACGTTTTCGATCTAACGAAGTTTAACGCGGTCGTCTGTGACGGCGGTTGCCAGTGGTGATTTACTAGTCGACGGGGACGCGATACACACGTATATATATCGTACGGCCGCTATACGCGGACGAACTTTACGCGTCATTACGACGACCGTATTTTCGTGCACTGGTAGTAGTAGTAAAGCTTTCCGCGAACATTGGTGTCTGACGGCCGTTAACCGTGTGAGACGAGTACGCAAAGTTTGACCGGGCCAAAGCAAACGGACTAAATTTCGATACGGCGTATTACTATCGGTCCGCGACGATAGATTTACTCGACATTATACACCCGTTAACGACGGCCAGATTCGGGAATTTGCAAATTCTCTCTCGACTCGTATACGTATATACGTTTCAGCTTTGTCGGCCGCGCGTTATAATAATAATATTCCCGATATTTCGGTCCCCTCGTTACGCCATCCGTAAGGGATCGCAATAAACCCCAATTACTTTAGCGCAACACACACACACACACGAGGGCTAAATTCAAAATCGCGCGCGCGTGTGTGTGTATTATATACTCACGGGCGAACACACACGCACATAACTAGGATATAATACACTCGAGCGGTTAATGCGCGTAGGCCAAAAGCCAGTTAATTTATATATATATAACGTCGTTTTAAATATAATAACGTTCGCGCGGCGCGATCCTCCGAACCAACTTTGGTCATTCCCTATCGTCACCGGGATATCCGGTGTTCGTCTAATCTCGCGCAGAAGTTTACAGCGCCGACACCGCCACAATCGCCCAAGTACATAGTTAAATCCGCGACCGTGTACGTTTAGAATAATACGCGAATACATATCGTATGTGTATGTACATTGTACGTACGTGAACTTTTCATAAAAACCCAGGACTCGCCGTCGTCGATTAAATACGGTCGACGTACCACCGCGGGGGCAAAGAGAATCGTGGAACAAGTTTAGGTTTTTTTTTTTTTTATTATTCGCTTACGTACGCCTGAAAAAACGGACTTTACAGATCGATATTAATCTCTTTAACCCCCCGGCCCATACGGCTCTATATATTCAAAATAATACTGGCTAGGTTCTTTATTTTAGGAGAGTTGTCCCCGTAAAACGTTTATTATCCGTCGTCGATTGTTGAACGATTTAGGGAGCGTACGGTCGTTTTTTTTCGCGGCTATTTACTAATTTAACCAGACTCGTTCGGGTCGATTATTTTTACTAATACGGGGCCGTAATAAATTTAAAATGTATTTTCGTAGAACGAACTAAATTTCTAACGACGTTTATTGGTTTTTAAAATAATTGTCGTTTAGAATTTCCATATTCTTCGTACATGAACGCTTAAAAAAGAACACGACTAAAAAATAATAATAAAAAAGTCCTAGGAAATGGCTACCGAAAATATACGACAAAGGTCCAAACACGACTTATCAACCGTTGGATATGGGGGTGGTAGACTATATATATTTTTCACAGCTCGTTCGAAAGTAACGAAAAAATTGTAATAGCGGCGCGCCAAAAAAATATCGTGTTCTATACGAACAATTTTCATCCGACCCGTGTATATATATATATATATATATATATATAAATATTGTGTTTTAGAATGTTTATTGTTATTACGATGCGTTCGGGTTATTTTTATATCTTAAGCGTATGTTGCCCCCAATACGAACATTTTACGGCTGTACAATTGACGAAGACGCGACTATTTGTTTCAATTATTTCCGCGTCCGTTTTAAGGAATCTGTGAATTAACGAACGAAGCGTACAAAAAGAAATTTGCGTAGAAATTATACGTCCCCTGTCTATTCTTAAAGTGTGTGTGTGCAATACGTATAGGTACATTCGTCACTAGTGAACCCAAAACAATCTCAAATTGTCCACGGATTTGTCGTAATTTCAAACGCGTATACGTTTTAAGTGTATGTAAATATTAAGGTAATAGGATCGACCGACTTTTTTCGATTTCGTCGATTTTTACCAAAAATATGTCCGAAATAGCGTCGTAATTATAACGTTATATTATGTTACGCGTTTCGTGTTACGTTTAATTATTGCCAATCATTATACACAGGCGGCGCGATGACGTTGATGTTTAGCCGATGGTTTTCGCTTTGTAACGAATAAATTTCGCGACTATTCAAGTATCCATTTGTCCTGCGATAAAACACAATTTGCATAGACCACTATGTATAATTCAATTATTTCATTATATCCGTCGCGCGCTAACACAATCGATTATTTCTTTATTGATTTACTTAGAAAAACCGCCTTTGACCACCGACAGTAATAAACTACAATATTATGTTCAAATAATAATTTTGTTATTATATATTTTCAAATACTCGAATATAAAATTTTAATTTAATTGTATAAGGTTCATTACATAGACACAGACACACAGACACACAGACATACAGACACACAAACACACAGACACACACACACACTCACAAAGTTTCGACGTAAACTTTCGTTTTGAACAGCCACAACGTATATGAAGCAAAGTTTTTGAACCCGGAGTACTAATGTATGTCGGCTTAAAATCTACGAAACGTTTTCGAGGTTTGGTTACGGGATTGCGTTATTATGTTACCTATAAATAAACACACGCTGAGTAGTCGTGAAATATGAAAACTCCGATGCTTTCCGATAACGTCGCGAATAACCGAATCGGAACGCGTATAAATGTTATTCGTCGTTCCGCGTAAACGCGAATAGTTAAAATAATTTAAAAGTCGTATAAACGATATTGCGAAAAGAAAAATTCCCCGCCGTTTTTATGAATTTCCGCTACATCTTAGTAATAATATTATATAGGTACAGACTTCGAAAAAAGCGCTCGTCTATCGTATTATACGTAGAATAACCGAGCGTATTTATAACGGAGGATTTTTCGGTTGGAATTCTTTTATTTTATAGACCAAAATGTATAGCAAGACATATTTCGCTGCGAAACATTTAACATCGTACTCTTGACGTGGCGATATTATTTAGGCACATTTTCGAGACGCGTTTACGTTACATCGTTTATAGTTCACTTGTTTTCGGACTAATATGTTAATAATAAATTAATTAATAATTTCGCCAATGTTCGAATGTTCTTACTAATAATATCACTGTATCGATTATCGTTTTTGTTTACGTTTTATTTTAATAACGTTCACGAGAGATTCTATTAAACGAATAACGAGAACGTAGAAATGTTGGCGATCAACATCGAAAATTAACGCGTATTCCGTTTCTCACTAAGGTAACGGCGTTTTAAACTGAATTAATAGTCAAATAAACCTTCAAATAGTTCAAAAATAATAATTTAACGAAACGAAATATCAACGATCTAGTTTCTAATGAATTGAATTTAACGTGATTGTATACTCAATACAATAGGCCCATAATAAAGAAAACACAAACGCTTCATTTTTATACATTTTGATGAAACGATAAAGGCATTTTTACAACGGCAATAATAATTAATTGTATTTTGTAATTGGAATACCGTTTAAAGTAACATAACCGCTAGTTATACCATTATATCATTGTAAATTGACAACTATTACGATAATTATATTTCGTAATT
>JAIPRN010001623.1:0-33160 GCA_025469175.1 Geopemphigus sp. TES_GeoC_2020
AGCGAAAGAGCGTGTGGAACGCGCTGTCTTCCTCACCGTTGTCTGACCCGGCGTGTCCGCAGTGCGAACATCCGGGCGATGGTGCACGACCGATCCTATGCAAAAATGCGTTGAAACAGCCGTGCCCAGGCTACGGCCGTCTCGAGCTGTCTGTTGTTCTTTTTTTGGTTGCTGTTGTTGCGTGTACGTCAGGTGATTTTTATTGGTGTCTATTTAACGCATTTCTTTTGTATTAAGCGCTCGAGCTGTTTGTTAATTAATTATTTATAATTGTAATAATAAATCGCTTTTTCGGCCTATTGCCGCAGACAACATTGTAGTGTTTTTTTTTCTTCTTTTTTTTTCTCCGACAATTCAACACACTTTTTCCCCAAATATCCAACTGTAATGATATGCGAGCATATCAGAATTTTGTTTATTTTATATAAAGAAAAATATGCTGTACGAAAATATTGTAAAATGTATTAATAAAACGAACTGCCTTTCGACCTTCATGGAATACCGACTATGCTGAAAGAATTCCATAGAAAACACGTTCGAAATAAATAAATAAATATACACGAAGAATGACCACACTAAGGGTTGGTCACCATCTAACGGTAAATCGAATGACCGCCTGCGGCACAATTAAAAAAGGGACAAAATCGGACACTCTCGTAAACATATTAGTTTAAAAAAGAAGAACGAAGGCCAAGAAACCGGAGAAATTATATGAAGAATGTAGATACATATAAAGAATGCCGATCGTAAAAGTCAATGACTAAATTACGCCCGACCGCCCGCGACGCGAAGGGAGAAAGTCGAACATCTTTACAAATCATATAAAACGGGACCAACTACACAGAGAGCGCATTTGGAAGTAATAAATATAAACATACGTAAACGACAACGACTAAAAAGACTGCCGACCAAATAAAGGTAAAACGCGCATTGCGCGGGATATTTTCACACTCTGATATTAAAAGGTGTATTCAAAATCAACCAAACAATGAAGCTTAAGGACACAGCCACTATAATCAACAATACCAGATGTGCCTATTTCTATGGAGACGTGACCCTTCGAAGCCTAAATAACCCAATTATTAGGCCTATCCAGCAGCAGTGACGAGTCACTGCTCCCGTCTACTCGTGCGTTAGAGAGGAGTCTCCCTAGTGGAGGAGTCTCTCGTCGAGCAGGGTAGAGGAGACTATTGTCGGCGCAAGTTCACGGCATTTGACGGCGTTCCAGCTACGAGCAATCAGCAATATTCAACAAGTCGGTACTCCGGAGGACGAGTTCAGTTATTCGTCATCAAACACTTGCGTTTTTATTTCAATATTTGTCGGTGGATTCGTGAAACGAAGGCATCGACCTAACCTTTCCTCACATCTCTACGCAACCTCACGGAGTCGAACACGGTCAGCTGGGTAAGAGTACACCATTCTGTTTGTTTTAGCCTTACTCTTAACTACATTCGAATATTTTAATCATATTCGTTTTTACGACACTACTCGATTGCGTTCCTGGATAGTTCTCGTATTCACGACCTTGAGACAAATAACTGTAATAACTCAATAAAACTTTCCTCTGCTCACTTATTACCACGCTCCTCTCCCCATATTTTCTCCCTAGCTTTCCCTCTCTCTACCGTGTCCAATTATTTCATTTTATTCTTTTATTTTAATTTTAATTTAATTTTGCTGTTTTTTGAGTTATTAGACAATAAAATAACTATCCGAACAAATAGAAAGAGTTGCAATCGGCTTCACTTTATTTTCTTTTTTTTTTATTTAATGGCGATAATAAAAAATAAGAAAGACTAGAATCAGATTGTTCATTTTCATTTTCATTATTATTTATAATTGTGTTGTTTGCTTAATTTACAACTGTATCTAATACAATGTTTCGATCATCATCTGCTTCAGAATTAAGCAATATCGATGGTTTCATTAATTGCGTATTCAATAATATTTTAAACAAAACTCTAACCGCTTTGATAGTAGGTTTTTTATCATAACCACCTCGTTGTCGGAGAATAAAAAATGCATTTTCAATGACTTCTTGATTCAAACAAGCTGTTAATAAACAATCAAAATCCAAAAGTTTTTGTTCTTCATAGATATTTATGATGTCATTTATTTTCTATTCTAACCCATAAACATTATATGGTCTAGAATGATCATTACATTTTTTTAGACTGGCACAATACATTTGACTCTTTGGGAAAGTCGAGTTGTTTGTGTCTTTCTTTTGATATTGCACACTTTAAAGGGTTAAAGTTATATAATGTTCGTCTATTTAATCAATTAGAAAGATTATTTGCAAAATAGTATGAATTCAACTGTACGAATTGCTGTAGAAGATTTAAGTTTCCCTGTTTTCATACATGTTTGAATAGTAGCACTTGTGGTATTACTCAATAATTGTAAGTCTAATTTACAGCTCCTTTATTGAAAAGATCCTGGATTAATGTGGCGGTTTGTTATTTTAAGAATAACTCGACTTGTAGTACTTCGTTTATCAATTAAATATGTTAAAAAATGGTATTGTATTATTTTGAAAATAAATATCACTGGATAATCAATTATATCTTACATTTTTAAAAAGATGTGGCGCATCAAATAAAGCGAAAAATTTTGTATTGTTAATAACGAACTAAGGTTTTTTTTTGTTAATTTAAGTTTAGTAAATGCAGATTTATTATTTGGTCCTTGATCACATTTTATAGCTCTAACAGTCAATCAGGGTCTGTATATCGTTTAAAATTAATTCACTTAAGGTAGTGGCTTTCATTGATGGAGTAGAAAATTAATAAGAAACAGGCATTTTCCAGTTAAAATAAATGGCTGGTATTGAAAAAACTAAGGCTTGTTTAGCTAAAGAATTACTGTTCCCTTTTGAACCTAAATCTATGTACCCTTCAACTCAATTTAAATTGTTTGAATATTCTAAAAAACTTTCAATTTTCATTTCGTCGAAGACTAAAATGCAATATTTTGCTTCAACTGTCATTGAATTGACTTTTAATGTAAGTTGCTTAAAAATATCTACATTAATGCCTGGTTTAAATTTATATGAACTTATGAAACGTCTAATTGTTGTTATTCTGGGCAAATTAATTTATTTGTTTTTTAAATACTTATAAAATCTTATTCTTCTTCTGTCCATGGTTTTTGAGACAATCTATTTGTTTTAAGTCTCGTATTAACTAGTATTTGTGCCTATTTTGATAAAAATCCCGTGAAATTTATTATGTTTTTATAATGAAATAAACGGCGAGAGTTACTAATATTTTGACGGAGCTTAGATATAATAAAACGTGTGTTTTTAAAAATTTTTTTAAAATTTTCTATTGTTTTAAGTTTATTAATTTCTTGATTTTGTTCTTCCTTAATATAAGTGAACAAAGAATTTGGTTTCAATCTGGGTTCCAGTGATTGGTGACTAAGCATACTGAATGTCTTATTGATAAATTGTTGTATATTCGGAGTAAAAATTGGTGTTGTTAGTTTTGATAAATAAGATTTTGTTGGAGTTGGAATATAAAAGGGTTTTCATGGAGAAGAATAGCTTAAAATTGAAGTTGTAGGAGAATTATTTGGTATTATTATTTTATTTGTGTATAATTTTGTACGACTATGGATGTACAGGAAGTCATCTTCTTTAGGAGATGTTGGAACTGATGATTTTTTTAAATATTTTTAATTATCGCTAGCGAAATCGGAATCTTAGAAATGTTTAATATATATATATTTATTATGAATTTCATGGGTTTTTAAATGAATCAAGTTTATATTACCTAAAAACATTTGAAATTTGAGATGACAAATTGAAATGAAAACGTGTTTTACTTTTATTATTGGAATATCTTGCCTGAATTTATAATCCATTGTTGTTAGATTTCCTTCTCTTTGGAAGTCGATTTTTAGGAAATCGAAGTTTACATCTTTTGTTTGCGCACTTTTACCACAATTCCAAAAATAACATCGATGACATTTTTTTCGAGACATATTTTTATTAAATTATCATAGATAATAATTAAGAAATGAGAATCGTTATATGAAAATTGTAAACTATAGTCTTCAATATATACTTGTATGTATAACTTGGGCTATAATAGATTGGATGGTACGTGTCTTCGACGCGTACCATCCAACGACAATTTACACTTGATTCAACGAACCGGAATTCAATAATATACGTATTTATTAATATGTTACCATCGTAATATTATAATGGCGCGATATATTTTTTTGCTTTCGGTGCAAAAGTTCCGAAACAAAGTAAAATTGTCGTACTGGAGGGGAGTTCCATCTAGTTTCCGCCATCCGTGGTATTATTGAAGGTGATCATCGACCGTACAATCGGAAACGACGTATTTTTTTGTGCCTTTGAACTTAAAAACAGACGACATTTGAAACATTTGAACGTTAAAATTAGTTCGAACTTGATGCCGAAAAATATTCGAAACCTTCTCTTTTCTAGGCGAATAATACGCACATTGATTCACAGGATTAATTCGACTAACGACGCGATATAAAAAAAACCGACGTTAATTTATATCGATGTTCATTTCGGTATACTAATAAAATGTCGATACGTTTCATCCAGTCTCGCATGAGCTTAGGGAAAACTCTGTCGAATTCAAATCGTCCGTCTAAGATGTATACGTTTTACGTGGTTGTGTTTACGTCAATTGCGCCATGTGCGTGAAATTGTTCGATTCTATCGACGTGTACACGGGGGGAAATATATTGAGTGTAAGACGTGCTGTTCACGTTGGTATTCGTTTAGTTCTTGCGTAACGTGTTCCAGAAACTGCCTATCCGATATTTTGGAGTACTGCTTTGATTTATTAAATTACGTCAAATTTTTTGTCCACGATTATGTTCGACGCCATTATACTTTTTTCGTAATTTTTCCAAAAATAAATGGTCGGACTAAAAATCGCGAAAGATCATAATGTGTAAAAAAAATAATTCAAAATAGGCGTCATATTCCGCGTTTTTTATTTGTATTTCGTCAAATCGGAGGAGAGAGAATAGTGGCGAATAGCGTATCATTGTTCGGCATAGCGCCAACGATTCTCCACAGAGCCAAAGGAATAAAGTCCGTGAAATACCTTTAAAACCGCCGATATTACTGGTGGCGTGGTCGGCGGCGGGCGCAAAATCGTCTCAGAAACCTAAAAACGAATTGACAATCGTTATTACGAAACCAAAAAACGGTTTATACCGTCATATCTCTGTACGAGTTTACAAATTTCTTGTTGAAAAATATTTCGTCCAGTTAGGGAGCTCTACCAATCATTTGTAGCATTTTTTACTTCGTCGTCTGGCCATTCTTAAATATATTGCATCACTTTTCGATCATTTGCCTTGAAATTTTACATATTGGTACAATTTATATACGATAATGAATTTACTAGAACGCGTAGCATTTACTATACATTTATACGTAATTATATAATCGTAACAATAAAAAAGTTCGGTCTTCCGACAGATTCTTTCATAGTAGATGGTTATAATTTAGTATTCAATGTTAACCAACGATGTCGATCAAAATAACCTAACCTAACCTACTGCCGCTACTTATAATAAACGCTATGTATTTAACGCGCATGGTATACTCATATTATACTTGACCCGAATAAGACTAGCCAATACTTATGAATAACATAGGCCTGTAGATTAAAAACTAAAGTAGGAATACGCAGCAAATCTGCAGAACTCGTCGTGTTATAAAAGATATACGGGTGCAAACGGAATCTTTGGCACGGATCTATAATAATAATAACGTGTAAACAAGTGCAAGTGTCGAAGAAAGCTGTCGTTTAAAATGCGTGGTTAACATCCGAATAGAAAAAGAAGTTGTTGGAAAGCATTAACGCACAATTATGTATGGTTAGGTGGAGAGAAATGAAGGAATAGAGATAAAACCTGGACCTGTCGATGGATATTTTTCAAGTCACGTATGATCGCAAGGAGTTCAATTCGAGACATGTTCATAACGAAAGAAAAATTGTAACTTTACTGTACGCATTACTTTTGCGCTCCGACGTGATGACGAAATGAGATGGAAGTGGGGTAGTGGACAGAATACGTAAATTCAAATGATTGGTAACACGCGTGCGTGCATACAGTCACACTATAATATATAAATAATGAACCACGTAAAACAATCAGGAGAAAAAATTTGGGACGGTGGTATCGCTTCGATGATTTCACTGACAAATTAGCCAAAACGTAGATTTACTGGTAAAAAGAACAAAACTTGTTCCTCCGAATACCGACTTCTTGCACAGTTGTAGCTCATTGCTGAAGTGTTCATATACACTTTTACACTGGAACACTCTTAGGAAATTCCACTCGCACCTGCGACGAGACGAGTTATTTGTCGAGGGAGGGGAATAATTTTTGTGTTTTATAATAATGTTTTAGACTCAGATTATGGTGGTGGATTCATATTAAATTGTTATATTTAACATTTGCGGTTCCTTTGATATTAATTGTTATAATTATAATTATTTGGGTTTATTCTTATGGATATTAATTTATTTACTTAATGAGGGACATGCGTTGGATCGAATCGTGTCCCGCTGAATGATAATTAATTATTATAGTTGTGAAATTATTATATTCTTGGGATATAGGTGAAATGTGTTTATTTCTATGGTTATTTTGTAAACGTGAATCAAAAAATCGGCCTCTGTTTTGTGCGCTTATATATAATAATTTTTATAATTTTTATATTTTCATATTCAAAGTGTTATTTATTTTACATAAAATTTGGCATTCTGTTATAGAAGGGTCGGTATTGTCAAAAGATTAAGCGTTATTCTGTTTTATTGGAATGTCATCATGAAATACATAATTGTAGAATATTACATTGAAAGATAATTATGGTCTCAATTATTAGAAATATGATATGTATTCATATTATTATAGAACAGCTGTAAAATTAACGAATATAAGACGTATTATATGTTGTTGGGAAGAAACAATGTTTTAAACATATTTTACCAAAGTAGTTTGTATTTCAAATACATGTTATGAGTAAATTAAATATTACACAACTCTCTCACTAATCTCGAAATACTTTTTTATGAAATTAAAAACAAATCTAGTCATAAGTCCTTTTATTGTGTTTACAGATTCGAGTAATTCTTTTAAAGAAAAAAAATAATAGTGAAAAACGTTAATCAATTGAGGCTAAATATCAGACGATTTTGAACGCCTCTCGGATGCCTAAAATATTATTTCAAATAGAAAAATTCTTTAAGATCAGTTTGATTTCTTTCGGTCATACAAAAAGGAATAATCAATATGATTCGTCGTTAAGCTAAATAATTGAAAACAATTCACAATCTCAAAATGAAGTTCTCAGTATTATCAATCTAATGAAACATTTTAAAGATGTAGAGAATAATGTATAATAGTATTATTATATTCCCTTATATCTCTTAACATCCCTCTCAAACATCTTTTCATCTATAATACTTAATCAGAAATAGCTCTAAAAGTTAAAATAATTAAAATCATTATCAATTGATAATGCATTTACATTGTTGTTTGTAAAATTAGGATATAATTCATGGTCAAATAACTAGCAGGAATTCACAACCGTGAATAGTTGATAAACAGATATATTTTCATTTATGTTTGGTTCCGAAATTATCATTTGATAATTGCGATCTAATTTTTTAATAATTATTTGCCGATACATTTTCGCAATGTCCGCAAGAAACGCATACTTAAATGTATGAAAACGTACTGCTAAATCGAAAAGATCGTGCTAAATTTTGAGATATATCATCAGTGTATCGTTTAGGAATAAATTAGAATTTTACTTGGCTCATAAAATACGACACTTAAATTTGTTGTTCGACTACTTTAATTTAATACAAATATATCCGGTAAAAAAATTAACCACAATTTTTTTCAGTTATTAAATTTATGTTAATTGTATTTCAATAATCAACGCATTGTACATAACCCAGATTCTCGTATTCAAACCAAAATTGCTTATTTTGATTATAAATAGTTAGATTTAACTCTTGCATTGAGCGTCATTTCAAAGATAAAGTATGTTTTAATATCATAAAATATATAACTATTAAATGTTGTTTCATCATAAATTCTTCAGTTTTCCAAATATTTCAATTTAATTTTTTAACGATATTTTGCTTTCATTTGGAAATACCAATAAGCATACATTATACTCGTTATTTTTCAGAATTTTTTCTACGACTATCCAATCTAATTCAACGCTCTGAAAATATAGCGTTGTGCGTTTAAACGTGCGTAAACGCGTTAATTCCCAATATGTATCTGCCATGCCTATTAATAAATCACTGTTCGCGGACACATCCGATCGAGAAATCTTTCGTACCTATTCGGCTAGTATAAGATTCTTCAATGAAGAAGACCCTGATAGCTGCTTCTTCTTGACTTCGAACGAAGTGGAGCGCTCTCGTGGCAAAAGATGGAGATCATTCGCATAACGACCAAGACGACGTTATGGGACACAGTTGCTACTGGATGGCCACCCGTCGGTGTAACCTCGACAAAGTGATAGCGTTTCGCGGGTCATTTGCCGATGTAGGAGCCTGAGTCGGTGTACTGTACAGTACCACAGACTGCACGACGCTAACAAATAGGCGCTTTTTGGCCTCGTCACAGAATACAGTTAACTTGAGTGAGTTTCTCTTGTTGTCACTTGCTGCATAATGTTTTCCACTATAAACACGCAAAGAATTTTAAACAGTAAATATCCGGGAGTTCTCTACAGCATTTGATGTAGCGAATTATGTCCAGAATCGTGTATGTCTTATGGAAGCCGTCCATTTTACAGAGCAATTCACGTTGTCTGACTGATCAGCTTGATCAAACGAAATCATATTAACTCATTCGTAAAAAAAACGTTCGAAAATTGCTTTATTGCCTTCAACATCTTTATGTGTTCCTTTCGTCCGGCATTATAACCACATCGGTTTTTTTATACCGACTATTTTTTATGCGAGTTACATCATGCAAGTAATGCTAAGGACTAGGCGTCTAAAATATTGTGCCTTAAATGACCAACTATAAATTAATGTTTTAAGTGTGTTCGTTATCTTTTAGTATTGTGGTAAATCCATCCTATACCTATAATATGTATTAATAATACTTTTCCTATAAAGAAAGAAAATGAAAGATGTAATCCATCGTTAAGAAGGAAGATACGTAGTTCGTAACTATACGAGTTAAATACTTAGTAAAATGAGTTCGAAACAAACTTAAACAAACGAAGTTCCTAATTATCTTCAGACAACATAAATTATAGAGTCATAAATCAAACAAACAGAATCATCAAAATAATTACACATTTTATTATATTCGACAAATTTAAACGTTATAATATTTATCATTAAACATTAAAAAGTAAAACACCAATTAAAGATACAATTATATAATGCAACATAATACATAAATTATAAAGAGTCATAAATCAAACAAACATAATCATTAAAATAATTACACGTTTTATTATATTCGAAAAAATTAACCGTTATAATATTTATCATAAACATTAAAAAGTTAAGCACCCATTAAAGATACAATTATATATGAAAAAATTAGTTAACTCGTCTCAATAAACAATTTGTCACAAACCGATTAATTATAATTTATTTAAAATTAATACTATAAATACAATACATGTATATTATAAAACATCGCGAAACACAATAATAATTATTTAACGCAGTATATATTTCATTAAATGTATATGGTAAATAAACATTTCGTACATTAAAATATTATCATACTGGTATGACATATTGTGTAAAGTTTCGAATTATGAATTATTTTCTTCTCCTAAAATAGTTATAACATAAACATATTTATAATAATAATATTACAAAGTATCGTCATACAGATTAAATATAAAATGTATACAGACATTTTGGGTGTAAAATTTTGGTGACACAAACAACCACGTCGGAATATGATAAATGAATATTTAATGACCATATATTGTTTAATTAAATTATAATTGTTCGATTTGTATGCAATCGACACTATATGTCTTTACTAAAACTATGGTCAAACTGCGACAAATTCAGGTAGAACATTGAAACGTGGCACTCGTATGTTATAGAAAAAGCTTAAATTAGTATTTAAAATTTTATAGATAGTGCGATACTGGTGATATTTCTTATTGCTTTATTTAAGTAACTTTTGGGATAGAATTTTTAGAAAAATGCTTTAATATATACAATTTGTTGTGGCCAGGTGTTTTCCAAACAATAAAAGATTTCACCTGGCTTGCGATTTGTGGACTGTGTATATAAAAACTGTAACTTAATAAGACTTAAGCTCCTAGCTTAAACAAAGATCTAATATTCCATGTTCCATTCTAAACTAATTTCCAAACTAAATAAAATTAAATTTCTTAAATATAGGTTTATATACATATAAACTACATACGTGAGGCTGAATGATATAACCACGAAAAAAAATTAAGAAATTAAAATTTTATTTGTAACCTTAATATAAATTATCTAAATATCTGTATGTATTTTTCAATTAGTATCACGATAGCTATTAAAACTCTTACGTAAATTGAATTTAATAGTATCACTACGAATTTCGAACATATATTTTAAAAGTTTATATTTGTATATTGATACTTTGGGTGTAAATTTTGATGGTACAAATATTTTTATAAATAAATGCGTATGAAGTAAACAACCAAGATTTATATTAAAGTTCAAAAATAAACGATAGACAGAAAAATATCTTATTAAAAAGTAAACAACCATATCGTAAATCTTGTTATCAATTTCTGTTATACATTGTAATTTTCAAAATTAAAATAAAATTCAATTTCTTAAATATAGGTTCACATACATATAAAAAACATACTTAAGGCTGAATGACATGACCACGAAAAAAAAATTAAGAAATTAAAATTTTATTTGTGACCTTAATAAAAATTACCTAAATATTTGTTTGCCGTTTTCAATAAGTATCACAATATTATATTTAAAATTACGGATAATTCTATATTATTTTCCCTGTAGAAGGGGTTTAGAATACTTCCATAGCTTCCTCGGCCGGTTGTAAAAGGCGACTAAAGAAGTTAAGTCAGATCGACAGCCGGTGTAAAATAGTGTCAAAATAAGAGAAGTCTTATACAAAATTTAGACGGATATGTCCTATTTCGGATGTGTGCGGGGAGAACAAGGGAGAGGAAATAACGTAGTTAGAGGTGGAGAAAGTCTAAAGAATATAGTGTGTGATACTAGCCAGACAGCTGGTGTGGTAGCAGTTTTACCGGTCATGTGTACGGGCCTACCCAACACGTATAGTGTCAACGGTGTAGGGACATTACCACTGGACCCTAGGAGGAATTTTCGTCTAGGTGCGAAAGATAGGTATAAAGTAAGAATAGGTATACGGAATGTAGGTACATTAACTGGTAGAAGTAGAGAATTAGTAGAAGTATTGAAAAGGAGGAAAATCAATATTTGTTGTGTGCAGGAAATAAAGTGGAAAGGGAAGAAAGCAAAATAATTAGGAGAGGGTTATTAAATAATATATTCGGATAAGACAAATACAAGGAATGGTGTAGGAGTAATAATGGCCGAAGAGATAAAAGATAAAGTAGTAGATGTTGTAACGAAAAATAATAGAGTAATAGTGGTAAAATTAATTTTTGAGGAAAAGATCTTGAATGTAGTAAGTGTTTATGCTCCACAAGTAGGATGTGAAGAGAAAGACAAGGAAGTGTTTTTGTGGGAGATGAATGAGATGATGTAAGCAATATCAGGTAATGAGGAGGCGGTGATTGGTGGGGATATAAATGGCCATGTTGTTAATGAGAGGAGAGGATATGAGAGACTACATGGAGGATATGGTTTTGGGGAGGGAAATGAGGCTGGAGAAACAGTTATGGATTTTGTATTATCGTATGATCTTGAAGTAATCAATACATATTTTAGAAAGAGAGAAGAGCATTATATAACGTATAAGAGTGAGAGTAATAATTTACAAATTAATAACTTTATGTGGAAGAGAGAGTGTAAAGCGAGTAAAGGATTGTAAAGTAATCCCTGGAGAGGGGGTAATAACGCAACATAGATTGATGGTTATATAGTTGTGATGTAGTGGAAAAAAGGGATATAAAAGAAAAAAGAACACAGGAGGGGAGTCGAGGATTCGACGATGGAAATTAATAGAAGATAAAGAAGTTTGTGAAAAAAGTGAAAGAAAAGGTTGTGTGGAAGGTTGAGGGGAATATAAATGGTATGTGGAATAGGAATGTTACATGTGTAAATAATAAAGTGTTGATAGAGGTAAATTTCAAACAAATGGAGGTAGAGTGTGATGGTGCCTATATTTAATGGCAAAGGGGACGTACAGGAATGTAAAAATTATAGAGCCTATGAGCCTATGCTCATACTATAGCTTATGAGCTATAGTATGAAGATATGGGAAAAGATTATAAATAAGAAAATAAGAAGTGATACGTCAGTGTCTTATAAGCAGTTTGGTTTCATGCCTGGCAAGTCAACGATTGAACCAGTATTTTGTGTGAGACAGCTTGCAGAGAAGTATGGGGTGAAGAAGAAAAAGATTTGTATGGTGTTTATAGATTTAGAGAAAGTGTATGACAGAGTGCCGAGAGAAGTTTTAAAGTGGGCGTTAATGAGAAAAGAAGTCCCAACAACATATATTAAAGTGGTGGAGGATTTACAAGAAGTGGTGAAGGATCATATACTAGTGTGAAAAGTATGTGTGGAGAAACGGAAGATTTTAGAGTAAAAGTAGAGGTGCACCGAGGATCTGCATTAAGCCCTTACTTGTTCTCGGTTGTAATGGATGAAGTGACAAAAGAGATTCAAGGGGAGGTACCATGGTGTATGCTATTTGTGGATGACATAGTGTTGGTAGGAGAAAATAGGGAGGAAGTTAATCAAAGGCTGGATATGTGGGGATAAGCGCTGGAAGGAAAAGGATTAAGGATAAGTAGAAATAAGACTGAGTATATAGAGTATGTGTTTAGTGAAAGAGAACAAGTCGATGTAGCGAGGAGTGTAATGACAATAAACGTGGATGAGGGAAGTGAGGCTGAAAGTTTTAAATATTTAAGGTCGTTTGTACAAAAGAACAGAGGGTTTTACGAGGAAGTAAAACATAGGACTAAGTGTGTGTGGATCAAGTATAGAGAAGCGTTTAGGGTGCTGTAATGATATCCACAGATATCATAATTGTGGGAACCAATATTATAAGCATATTTCGATGTAATTTAATGTATTAATATATTGAAAAATGACACTTTAATAAATGTTAGAATGACACTTGAACTCTTCGAAATACCGACCGTTTTTTAATAAAATATCGACAGTAATCTCATATAGTGAAAAAAAGGGGCTGAGTCGCAATCCTACGATAACCACAGAATTAACCCATTTTATTTATACAAAAAGTTCACAATAATTACACGAATATATTATGCTAATGGGCACGAATCAAATGAATACGTGTTCCTTATTAAGCAAATAGAGAAATATTGAAAAACAATAAAATAATCAACATACAAAAATATAAGACATAATACGCCGATTTTTTTGTTTAGTGCTATACAGATTTTTGCACGCTTCTACCAAACTTCTCCATATATTCCGGTCCAATTGCTTTGTCTCGTCGATATTTACAATAACTTTTTTAACTCTGTCTAACCACTGCTGGCGAGGTCTTTCCTTTGGTTACTTCTTTGTTGGGTTTCGGATCAGGACATTTCGTATGACATTTTCACCAGCCCACCAGACATGGCAAGCCCATTCTAATCGTTTCGCTTTCAAGAACAATCTTGGTTTGTTATATAACCTTTTTAGTTCATCGTTCTTTTGTCTCTCATACTCCCCATTTTGGTTTCGAATAGGTCCGTGAATTTTTCGTAAAACTTTTCTTTCGAAGGTGAGTAGTTTCTCTTCGTCTCCCTGTGTTATGGACCATGCCTCGCATGCGTACATTACTATCGGTCTAAGGTAGGAGGTATACAATTTCTCTTTTGTAGCTTCGGATAGTAATCTGGAGCTGAATATCCTATTCATAGCAAAATAAGCTTTGTTTGCATTACTTATTCTTAAATGAATTTCATTATGAATATTACTTTTTGTATTTTTGTTGACTCTCAATATTTAAACTCATCTACCTACTTAAAGACGTAGGGACATATTTTTAGAGCTGCTATATTTACCATATGTCTAGTCATTACTAGGTATTTAGTTTTATCCTTATTGATAGCGAGGTTTATTCTGTGACTAGACTTAATTAGTTTCTCTGTTACCTTCACTACATCGTTTTCGGTGTTTCCTAAAATTACGATGTCATCCACGTACTCAAGCATTATATTCTTGCCATTCATTTCCATTTCGTGATTCACCGATATATCTCGGATTACTTTTTCTAGTACCAGATTGAACAGTATAGGAGAAATTGCATCACCCTGTTTTAGTCCAGATTGAACCTCGAATTGCGGGGATAACTCACCTTGGTACCGGACTTTACAATATGTGTTTAACTTACATATTTCTATCATTTTGACTAGGTTTCCTGGGATTCCAAAGTTCTTTAATACTGTCCATAGTTGTTGTCTATTGACACTATCATAGGCTTGTTTGAAGTTTACAAAAGTTATGAACAAGTCTTTATAATATTCGTAATACTTCTCCATTATTTGTCGGATAGAGAAAATATGATCTGTTATAGACTTTCCCCTTGTGAACCCACACTGGTATTCTCCAATTATGTCTTTTGTGTATGCTTCCAATCGTTTTAAGACCGCAAGGGATAGCACTTTATAGCTTGTATACAATAGTGAAATTCCTCGGTAATTTTCTACCTTAGCTGTGTTTCCTTTTTCAAAAATCGGGCACACAATCGCTGTGTTCCAATCTTTGGGAATCCCCTCATTAACCCATATATTTTTAATTAATTTCTGTATTTGTATTGCTAGGTGTGGTCCTGCTAGCTTGAGAAGTTCTGAGTTTATGTGTCTTTTCCCGGCGATTGTATATATAAGATTGTATGATTGCCTGACTTAACACTACCACTTCCCGGCCATCTTACTTCCTGTAATGCAACTATCGGTAGATTATACCTGGTCACTTCATCAATTAATATTTTTAAAGCTCCTAGTTTAAACTAAGATCTAATATTCCATGTTCCATTCCTTAAACTCTTGCTGTCCTTTTTCCGTTTTTCGTTTTGTTTTCCATTGAGACTGTCCCGAGGCTTAGTATTTAGATACGTCACAATATGTCTTTTACAAGGTAGGGTTGTTAGCCTTACACTTAACCCCCAACCTGGAGGACCAGATGACCCCAATCAATTAAGATCAGGGTGATGATACTAAACTGAATCAACTAGTTAAAGTCATTTCAAGTTAGAGCTCGAGGCCTGGGTTCGCCATACCCGTACCACTGGTCAGTGACCCCCTGAGGAAAAATACGCCGATGTTGATGAAATTTAATATGAGCCAGCCATCACGTCGCAATAATATGGTCGGACGATTCGGCTATAAAACAAAGAAATTACACTCTAGAGCCAGTCAGTCAAACAGTCGGTGGATTACCGGATGACATCTGTCTCCTCATGGGAGATAGACAACTCTCGCACATTCTCATCACGAGTCACCAAGATGCAGAAGTCGGTAATCCGAAGATCAAGGGCCGTTCTCTGCACCAGGATTTCTGCGTCTCAACTCGAACTTATTATCGATGAAATTGCATAAGCAAACTCACCATCCCAAACTTTTCTTAGTTAACTTTACAAGTATCTCTTTTTAAATTCATTCTAATCGATAGGACCGGGGAGGTAAGTGATTTGATATTAATAATAATATTTCTAAATAATTCTCAAACTCACGATCCCGAAAAAAAATTACGTAATAACTCATTAAAAGCTAAACACATCCCCCACTTATTCTTAATACCTATATGTAGGTAATAAAGTATTTCTTTTCCTCGTACCTTGTTGTTTTATTTTTATTATTGAGTTATTACACGTGCTGTGCGATGAGAGAATCCCAATGAGGCTGAAAGGTCAGTGTTATAAAAGTGTAGTGTGACCAACTATGTTATATGGTTAAGAGTGTTGGGTAATGGACAAGAAAATAGAGCAGAGAATGAGTGTAACAGAAAAGAGAATACTTAGATGAATGAGTGGGGTGACAAGGAAAGATAGGATAAGAAATGAATATGTAAGGGTAAGCATAGGAGTAGTGTCGATAGTGGATAAAATGAGAGAGAATAGACTTAAATGGTTTGGGAGTGTTATGAGTAGAGAAGAGTCAGAAATAGTATGAACTGTTATGGAAATGAATATTGAAGGAAGAAGAGGAAGAAGACCAAAGAAAAAGTGGTTGAATACGATCGAGTAGGATATGAGGACTATTGGTGTATGTGTGGAGGATGTGGGAAATCGATCCAAATGGAGGTATAGGACGAAGGTGGCCGATACCGAATAGATAGGATAAAGGCGAGGTAAAATGATAAAATGATGATGATGATGATAGATAATTCTATATTATTACAACACTGAGATATAATTATATTTAAAAAGTGATTTCATGATTTTAAATTTTAAATTCGGATATAATTTAAGTAACATTTCTCTAATAAAAACACAATAAAGACCTTTTCCTATATTATTCATTTTATATATAATTTAGTGGTTAATATTAAGAATTGGAAAATATAGCATATCTCCTGTATGATATTGCAACGAAAATATAATTTTACTTATTCAAAATTATTACCATTTATAGAATAAAATACATGGATTATATATTTGATTTTAACTCTTACTATTAAATTATTAAAATATTCGTTTAAATTTTTCAAATTATATACTCACTAATTGCTGTATCACATCGCCATCAAAATAATATTAGAAAATTAAGATATAACATAAACAATATTATACCCATATATAAATTTATACTTTGATTATAAATTTGATTAATGTCCATAATATTAAATTACTAAAATATGGGTTTGAATTTTTTAATTAATATCACTATATTATAATTAAAATTGCGTTTAATTGTACATTATTAGGATGCTGAGATTTATATATAATTAAATTGATTGCTTTAGAAAGAAATACGTTACGAAATTAACGTTCAATATATTAAACGATAATGCGTTAAGATTTAAATAGTATAGTTATGTTATACTTAAATAGACAATGAAAAATGAGGTAAATTAAATTTCACACTTTTGATGATAACTATCATAATCATTGAGTTTATTCCATTAATTAAATTTAATAGTTTTACTTTTATTTACAATTTTATTTACTTATTTTTACAATAATTAAAAATATTTTTATATGTAAAATGACATTTTGGTTGGACACTTCAAAGTTTAGAATATATTAAGAATATATAAAAATAGATATGAATTTATCCACAAAGACTAATTAATAGTAATGTTAAAGAAATAAATTATATAGTAAAAGTTGTCTTATTACACAGTTAACAACTTTATCCTAAATCTAAATTTTAATTACTATTATACATTGTAATATTCAAAATTAAAATAAAATCCAATTTCTTAAATATAAGTTCATATACATATAAACTACTCACATCCAGCTGAATGACATTTTCATAAAAGAAAATAAGAAATCAAAATTATATTTGTGACCTTAATATAAATTACTAAAATATCTGTTTATCTTTTTCATATAATATAACAAGATTAAATAATTAGGGATATTATTACAACACTGAGATATACTTATAGTTATAAAAGCGATTTCATGATTTCAAATTTTTAATTCGGACATAATTTAAGTAACATTTCTCTAATATAAACACAATAAAGACCTTTTATATATTTGTTTTTACTATTATTTTTAACAATTTAAATGGTCAATATTAAAAATTGGAAATTATGGCGTATCACCTATATGATATTGCCACGAAAATATAATTTTACTTATTCAAAATTAATATTTATTACAGAATAAAGTACATGGATGATATATTTGATTTGAACTCTTAATTTTAAATTATTAAAATAATTGTTAAATGTTATAAATTATATATATACATATATAAACCACTCACTAATTGCTGTATCACATCGCCATCAAAATAATATTACAAAATTAATATATTACATAAACAATATATACAATATATACTTTGATTACAAATTTAATTTATACCCTTAATATTAAATTAATAAAATATGGGTTTTAATTATTTAATTAATATTACTATATTATAAATAAATAATAAAAAATAATTGTACATTTTATCGATACTGAGATTTACATATAAACAAAATTAATTTCTTTTAGAAAGAAATACTTGACGAAATTTACTTTTAATTTATTAAAACGATGTATTAGGACTTTATATATTACTGTTACGTAGTATTTAAATAGACAATGAAATATGAGGAAAATAAAATTTCTGACTTTTGGGGACAACTATCATAATTATTCAGTTTAATCCATTAGTTAAATTTAATAGTATTACTTGGAAATTTAACTATATCTTTGAATAATTTTTATATGTAAATGGCATTTTGGGTGTACATTTTTAAGTATAGAATATATTAATTATAATTAAATGTATATGACTTAATCCACCATGATTAATTAATAGTAGCGTTTAAGAAATAAACTTTCTACTAAAAGATGTAACCGTATCGTGAATCTAGGTTACAATTTATATTATACATGGTAATTGTCAAAATTTAAGTAAGATTCAAACACTTAAATAAACATTCATATATATTGTTGTGAACATTATTATGTGGAAATGATTATAATTGCCTCTATATAATAATTGTAAACGTTCTTATAAAGAAATGATTATAATTGTCTTTATATAATAATTCTTAACGTTCTTATAACGAAATGATTATAATTATATCTTATTACATAGAAATTATTGTAAGACGAGAAGCTATCGGGCATCATGAACAAACAACCAGAAGTATCATGAAATTCTTGGTAATTTTTGATAGTGCTTCGTCCCAGAAAACGGAGTCAGTGTGATAATTGCAGAGTATCGAGTGTGTGGTTTTTGTCAAAGCAATGGTCAACTTTCCGTAATATTAAGTATAAGACATAATGAATTCTGCTTCGCGCCGAATATTTAATAAATATAGTGTATGTTATTTCAACTATTTGTTGTCTACTTTCTTAACATAATTTTGTTGTGTAGACATCCATATCAGTATATAAACTACTCACTAAATGCTGTATCACATTGACATCAAATAAAAAATAGATAATTAAGATAATACTTAAACAATATTATACCTACATACAAATATATACTTTGATTATAAATTTAATTTATACCCTTAATATTAAATAACTAAAATATGGAATTGAATATTTTAATTAATATACACTATATTATAATTAATGTTACGGATAATTGTATATTTTTATGATAGTATGATTTACATATAAATAAAACTGAATTCTTTTAGAAAGAAATACGTTACGAAATTTACTTTCAATATATTAAAATGATAATGCATTAGGATTTGATATATTACTGTTACGTAATATTTAAATAGACAATGAAATACGAGGAAAATAAAATTTTATATTTTTGGGAACAGCTATCATAATCATTGAGTTAATTCCATAATTAAAAATTAATAGTATTACTCGAAATTTCACAATAACTTTGAGTAATTTTTATATGTAAAGGCATTTTGGGTGTACATTTTTATGTATAGAATATATTAATTATAATTAAATGTATATGACTTAATCCACCAAGATTAATTAATAGTAGCGTTTAAGAAATAAATTTTCTACTAAAAGATGTAACCGTATCGTGAATCTAGGTTACAATTTATATTATACATGGTAATTGTCAAAATTTAAGTAAGATTCAAACACTTAAATAAACATTCATATATATTGTTGTAAACATTATTATGTGGAAATGATTATAATTGCCTCTATATAATAATTGTAAACGTTCTTATAAAGAAATGATTATAATTATCTTTATATAATAATTCTTAACGTTCTTATAACGAAATGATTATAATTATATCTTATTACATAGAAATTATTGTAAGACGAGAAGTTATCGGGCATTATGAACATACAACCAGAAGTATCATGAAATCCTTGGTAATTTTCGATAGTGTTTCGTCCTAGAAAACGGAGTCGATGTGATTATTGCCGAGTATCAAGTGTGTGGTTTTTGTCAAAGCAATGGTCAATATTATTTGAGTTAAAATTTAAAGAAAATACTATAATTTCTTAATTAAATTTTATAATGTTAATAAAAATTGAAGGAATATATGTTTAATATCAGATATGAATAAAGATATTTTTTATATCAATTTAAAAATAAAATAAATATTGATAACTACATGAGTATACGTTTTATTGCCGAAAAAAAATAAAAGAATTTATATAATTTACAATAATTTTACTTTCTGACATTATTTTAAAAAAAATGCCCTTTTGTTAAATCAATAATTTCATTATATATTGTAAATGTCTTAATTAAAATATGATTCAAACACCTAAATAAATATTCATATACATAATCACTATCCTGATGCTGTATCACATTGTCACGAAAATAATATAACAAAATTTAGTTATTACATAAAGCGCATTTTACCCATATACAAATAAATACTTTGATTATTAACTTGATGTATTCTATTTATAATAAATTACTTAAATATGGGTTTGAATTATTTAATTAATATCACTTTAATTTAATTAACAATACGTATTATTGTACATTTTTACAGTACTGAGATTTAAATAATTATAATAATAATAATACTAATAATAATAATAATAATAATATAAATTTAAATAATAATAATATAAATTTATATTATAATAATAATATAAATTTAAAATAAAATTAAAAACCTTATAAAACGTTTATATACATATATATTATTCACTAGTTTCTATATCACATTGCCACCAAAATATAGTATAAAAAACTTCAGATATTACATAAAGAATATTACTTATGTAATATTGTAAATGATTACTACACTGAGATTTATATATGAATAAAATTAATTTTTTTTAGAAGAATTAGAAAGATTAGAAATTTGTGACAAGTTTCATTACATAAAGATACATGAATATACATTATACATATATTGTCTCATTTAATTACTTTCAATAGATTAAAATGATAAATCGTATTCATAATAATAATAATATATATTTAAATAATAATAATAATATAAATTTGAAAAAAATTAAGCACCTTTTAAAACATTTATATACATCTAAACTACTCACCAGGTGCTATATCACATTGCCACCAAAATATAGTATAAGAAATTTAAGATATTGCATAACGGATATTAAATATGTATTATTGTAAATGATTACTATACTGAGATTTACATATGAATAAAATCAATTTTTTTTAGAAGAATTAGAAAGATTAGAAATTTGTGACATGTTTCATTACATAAAGATACATGAATATACATTATACATATATTGCCTCATTTAATTACTTTCAAAATATTAAAATGATAAATCGTTTAGATTATATTTATTATCATTACGTTATATTAAAATGGACAAGGAAAATGAGCTGAAATAAATTACCCACTTTTGAGACAATTAACATAGACATTAAAACTCTTACATGAATTGAATTTAATAGTTTTACAAGATATTTTTAACATATATTTTATGAATTTGTAAAAAATGTTTTATTAAACAGTAAACAACTGTATCTTGAATTTAGGTAACAATAACTTTTATTTAATAATATTGATCTTTAAATCTATAAATGGATCTTTAGTAAAGCTACTTGGGAAGACTATGCTAATGAACTTGAAAATTCATCCCAACAGTAAACAACTGTATCGTGAATCCAGGTTTTAATTTCTATTGCTTATTGTAATTGCACTAATTTATTTTATAATTTTAGGCCCTCAATATTGAATTATTAAAATATGGGTTTAAATTGTAAAATTTATATCACTATATTATAATTAAGATTACGGATAATTGTACATTATATTGATACTGAGATTTACCTATTAATAATTTTGATTTCTTTTAAAAAGAAAATATTTACGAAATTTACTTTTAACACATTAAAAAGATAATGTGTTCAGACTTAATATATTACTGTCACGTAATAATTAAATAGCTAATGAAAAATGAGGTAAATAAAATTCACACTATTGGGGACAACTATCATTATCGTTCAATTTATTCCATTAGTTAAATTTAATTGTATTACTTAGAAACTTTACATTCATTTTAAAAAAAATGTATATGTAAATGACATTTTGGGTGGAAATCTATACGTTTAGAACAATTTAAGTATAATTAAATGTATATGAATTAATCCACCAAAATGAATCACTCCTATAATACTATATATTATAAATAAAAAATATATATTAACAGGAGTTATATTACACCGTATACAACTGTATTGGGAATCAAGGTTTGAATTTCTAATAAACATTGTAATTGTGCAAATTAAAGTGAGATTTAAACACTTAAATAAACATTCATATATATATATATATATATCTAAATATATAAACTACTCACTACATGCTGTATCACATTGCCAACATAATAATATAAGAAAATTAAGACGCGACTTAAACAGTATTAAAAACATATATATATAATATACATTGATTACATATTTTATTTTTGATCTTAATATCAAATAACTAAAATATTAATGTTTATATTAATCAATTAATAGTGTACTACATTACAATTAATGATAATATTTTATTCTTGCACGATTTATATATTATATAAAATTAATTTCTTAAAAACCAATTATTATTTGAGGTAATATTTAAAGAAAATACTATAATTTCTTAATTATAGTTTATGTTTATAAAACATCTAGGTTACATATTTAATGTCAGATATGAATATAGATATTTTCCATAAAGTTTACATAACAATAACCTTTTGCATAATGCTTTACATATTATTTTTTTATTTACATAACCTTCTAAAATTACATTAATATACCTTAAAATGATAAATAGTTAGGATTTTATATATTATCAATACGTTCGTATTGAAATAAATATCATATAGTCTGACCATGTCCAAGGAGATATCTCCCAACCAACAATAAACATTGGTGACTAAAACAGCCATCACTTGAGTTAGAAGTATTTCAGTAACAATACCTATAGAGAAATGCTCTTATCATGGGCCGAAATCAATAAAACTTATTTAGTATTCGACACAAAATTCGAAAGCACATTTAAGTCAGATAGAGAGAATAGAGAGTATAACCCCGACCTATGCTTCGTTTCGGTAACAACAAACAACCTACCCATGGCAGCTAGCAGAACAGTTATAAACGACTCCCCAAATAGTCAACATCGAGATATTTGATAAGCTATAAGATAAGCTATTTGGGAAGACTATGCCAATGAACTTGAAAATTCATCCCAACAGTTATCAACTGTATCGTGAATCCAGGTTTTAATTTCTATTGCTTATTGTAATTGCACTAATTTATTTTATAATTTTAGGCCCTCAATATTGAATTATTAAAATATGGGTTTAAAATGTAAAATTTATATTACTATATTATAATTAAGATTACGGATAATTGTACATTATATTGATACTGAGATTTACCTATAAATAAATTTGATTTCTTTTATAAAGAATATATTTACGAAATTTACTTTTAATACATTAAAAAGATAATGTGTTCAGACTTAATATATTACTGTCACGTAATAATTAAATAGACAATGAAAAATGAGGAAAATAAAAATTCACACTTAAAGACAACTATCATAATCATTCAGTTTATTCCATAAGTTAAATTTAATTGAATAACTATAAAACATAAAAATAATAACACACATTTCATGATGTATATATTAAAAGTATAAAAATATAAGAAGTAAGCCTCGAATATTATTTAATAATAATGTTTAAGAGATAAATTTTTCATATCATATGTTATAATATATAAGCGAATCCATTTATCAATTTTCATTATATATTGTAAATGTCACAATTAAAATATAATTCAAACACCTAAATAAATATTCATATATATAAATCACTATCCTGATGCTTTATCACATTGTCACCAAAATAATATAAGAAAAATTAGTTATTACCTAAAGCGTATTTTACCCATATACAAATAAATACTTTGATTATTAATTTGATGTATTCTATTTAAAATAAATAACTTAAATATGGATTTGAATTATGTTATTAATATCACTATATTATAATTAACAATACGTATTATTGTACATTTTTACGGTACTGAGAATTACATAATAATAATAATATAAATTTGAAATAAAATTAAAAACTTAATAAACGGGGTGCAGTTCATTTTATAAAGAAATCTTATAATATTTTTGTACAGAATGTTTTTCTTTATATTAACTTAAACTAAATTATGATATGCACGCATTACAATATCTTAAAAGTTGTCGTCAGTCAACAACTGTATCCTTAATCTAGTTTACAATTTTTCTTACACATAATACTTGTAGTAAAATTCAATTTCATAAATATAGGTTCATATACATAAAAACTACTTACGTCTAGCTGAATGACATTATCAAGAAAAAAAAAATAAAATTATAATTTTATTCAGATATATACAATGAAATATTAAATATTAAGATAAGTAATTTCTGACATGTTTTATTACATAAAGATACATGAATATACTTTATGCATATATTGTCTCATTTAATTACTTTCAATATATTAACATGATAAATCGTTTATATAATAATAATAATATGAATTTAAAAAATAATAATAATATAAATTTGAAATAAAATTAAGCATCTTATTAAACGTTTATATACATATAAACTACTTACCAGGTGCTATATCACATTGCCACCAAAATATAGTATAAGAAATTAAAACTACTACATAAAGAATATTACATATGTAATATTGAATATGATTACTGTACTGAGATTGACATACGAATAACATTAATTTTTTTTAGAAGAAATATACAACGAAATTTATGTCAATATTTTAAATTGGCGTCATGTTAGAATTATATATATTATGGTTACCTCATATTTTATAAGACAATAAAATATAAGGTTCATTAAATGTAACACTTTGGGGACAACATTTTTAAATTTTATTTTTCAAATAATATCACAATATAACGACAAAAATAATGAAGAATTCAATATTATTACAATTCTGAGATTTACGTATAGTATAAATTTGCTTTTATAAATTAAACTCTTAAATTCTGATATAATTTAAAGACATTTTCCCTAATGTTTTCATAACAATAACTGTTTGTATAATATTTTGGATCCTTTTTTTTGTTAGCATTTAATATGACATTAATATAACTTTTAATGAAAAACGTTAGGATTTTATATATATATTTATCTTTATATATATAAATTACGTGTCACAGTGTCTGTCGGCGATGGACTCCTAAACTACTTAACCGATTTTAACCAAAATTGCATATCGTGTGCAGGCTGATCCAACTTGAAAGATAGGATAGCTTAGTATTTACTTTATAGTCGCAATATTATTTTATTGGAAATTAAAACACTATAGCCACTATTACTACTAGCCACTATTATTTATTAGATCCAAACGATTCCAACAGATGTCGATACCTATTGTCTAGATTGCGTAAGTAATAAATAGATGGCGCTGTGTTAAAAGTACGGACGTTTGATATTAGCTACAATTTAATAACATAGCCGCCACGTGTTGCTAATGGCAAAGTATACCACAAATTTATATTGTAGTAAACGTAATACAGTGAAATTTAATGTTTTTACTTTTTTAATTTTTGGTTTTTCATAGCTGACCTTGTTTTACTCAGACTTAAAATTTTAAATTAGCATTGCGTTAAAATTTTATATAATATGGTTACCTCATATTTTAAGGACAGTAAAATATAAGGTTTATTAAATGTAACAATTTGGGGACAATTATCATAACAATGAGTCTATTCCATAAATTAAATTTATTAGTCTTAATTGTAGTTTTTACAATAAATTTAAAAAATTCTTATATTAAAGTGACATTTTCAGTGGAAATTTTAAGTTTTGAATATCTTAATTATTTATAAATGTCTATGAACAATCCACCAAGATTAATTACTAGAAACTTTTAAGAAATAAACTATATATTAAACGTTGTCGTATTATTCAGGAAACAACTGTATCCCGAATCTAGGTTACCATTCTTATAACACATAATACTTGTAGTAAAATTCAATTTCATAAATATAGGTTCATATACATATAAACTAATTACGTCTAGCTGAATGACATTATCAAGAAAAAAAAATATATACTCATAATTTTATTTAAATATATACAAATGAAATATTAAATATTAAGATAAGAAATTTGTGACGTTTTATTACATAAAGATACATGAATATACATTATACATATATTGTATCATTTAATTACTTTCAATATATTAAAATGACAAATCGTTTTGATTACATATGTTATCATTACGTTATATTCAAATGGACAAGAAAAATGAGCTGAAGTAATTAGGACAATTAATTTTCAGACTTTTGAGATAGCTGTCATAACTATTAAAACTGTGATATAAATTGAAATTAATAGTATGACAAGGAATTTTTAACGTATATATTAAGAATTTGTAAAAAATGTTTTATAAAACAGCAAACAATTGTATCGTGCATTAAGGTTACAATTATTATTACACATTGTAATTGCTTTAATTTATTTTATAATTTTATGTCCTTAATTACATAAAAACTACTCACAACTAGCTGAATGACATTATCAAGAAAAAAAAAATAAAATTATTATTTTATTTAGATTCATACAAAGGAATAGTAAATATTAAAGTTAGAAATTTGTGACATGATCTATTACATAAAGATACATGAATATACATTATACATATATTGTCTCATTTAATAACTTTTTATATATTAAAAAGATAAATCGTTTAGATTATATACATTAACATTACGTTATATTGAAATGGACAAGGAAAATGAGCTGACATAAATTACCCACTTTTGAGACAACGAACATAGATATTAATTCTCTAACATAAATTGAAATTAATAGTATTACCACGAATTTTTAACGTATATTTTAGGAATTTATAAAAAAAGTTTTATTAAACTGTAAAAAACTGTATTCTGAAACTAGGTTACAATAACTTTTATTTAATAAAATGGACCTATAAATCTATAAATGGATATTAATTTATTTATTGTATTTACATAGAAATATATTTATTATTTAATTTATGTAGATATAATTTATTTTTTTTAATTTATCCGAATAGTAAACAACTCTATCGTAAATCCACGTTTTAATTACTATTGCTCATTATAATTGCACTAATTAAACTAAAACTTAATTTCTTAAATTCGAATTCATATATATATATAAAATACTTATATATAGCTGAATGTCATGGCCAAGAAAAATAAATTAAGAAATTAAAGTTTATTCGTGACCTTAATATAAATTACCTAATCATCTGTTTGTCTTTTTCAATTAATATAACAATATTATAATAATTACTTATATAGACTTATAGTATAATTGTGATTTAATTTATTATATATATTATATATATCTATGTTTTCCTTACGTTAAATTTAAATAGGTACAAAAATTATAATTTAATATAAATACTAGGAATTTTTAACATATATTATAGAAATGTGTATATGTATAACGTTTTTTTTAGTGTAAATTTTGATGTTAAAAATATTATGATATAGAAATATGTATGAAGTAAACCACCAAGTTTAATTTATAATAAGGCTTTAAAAATAAACGAAACGCAAAAAAAGTCTAATAAAACAGTAAATATCGGTATTGTGAATTTAGTTTCTACTATCTTTTAGTCATTGTAAATATTAAAACGAAAGTAAAATTAAAATACTTAAATAAACAATCATAAATAAATAAACTACTCACTAAATACTGTATTCCATTGCCATCAATAAAAATTATAAATAGAATATTAAGATATAACATAAACAATATTTTACCCATAAACAAGATATACTTTGATAACAAATATGATTTATGCCCTTGTTATATAATTACTAAAATATGGGTTTAAATTGTTTAATTTATGTCACTGTATTATTATTAATATTACCGATAATTGTACGTTTTATCGATAGTGCGATTAACATATAAATAAAATTAATTTCTTTAAGAACAATTATTATTTGAGGTAATATTTAAAAAAAAACCTATAATTTCTTATTTATAGTTTATGTTTATAAAACATGTAGGGTACATATTTAATGTCAGATATGAATATAGATATTTTCCATAAAGTTTACATAACAATAACCTTTTGCATAATGCTTAAGATACTTTTTTTTATTTACATAACCTTCTAATATTACATTAATATACCTTAAAATGATAAATAGTTAGGATTTTATATATTATCAATACGTTCCTATTGAAATAAATATCACATGGTCTGACCATGTCCCAGGAGATATCTCCCATCCAACAATAGTCATTGGTGACTTAAACAGCCATCACGTGAGTTAGAAGTATTTCAGTAACAATACCTATAGAGAAATACTCGTATCATGGGCCGAAATAAATAACACATATTTAGTATTCAACACTAAATTTGAAAGCACATTTAAGTCAGATAGATAGAATAGAGAGTATAACCCCGACCTAAGCTTCGTTTCGGTAACAACAAACAACCTACTTATGGCAGCTAGCAGAACAGTTATAAACAACTCCCCAAATAGTCAACATCGAGATATCCTAATTGAAATGGGCTCCAAATTTCATTAATAACTCCACACTTCGCCATAAATGGAACTTTATTAAAACTGCTTAGGAAAACTATTCAAATGAATTTGACAAATTTTCCGATTTATTTCACCTAAATGCTCGAACTACAAAGATTCTTGGGACTCATCATTGCTATTGCTAAAAAACATATGCCAAGAGGATATAGGAAAGAATAGATCCCTAGCTAGAACGAACGAAGCGAAAACCTATACCGAGAATGCATAAATAAAAATGTAGTTGTAGCAGATGATCACTTGAAAAGCCTTGATAAATCTAGGAAGGAAATATGGAATTAAACAATAGTAGCCTTTGATTTTAGATATTCTAGTAGGGAAGCAGAGAGACTTCTCAAGAAGTTGGGAGGTATGCATAGCACTAGACGTGAAGAAACGTTAATCTCACCTAACCAAGTTGCTAACCATAAAGTAAATGTATCGAAAATGCCATCGAATTAGAGTCACACAATACAGATAAGGTAACGCTTTAGAGAACTTAAAAATAGATGCACCCAAACCCATGAACTTTCTGCCCCTTACTCAGAAGCGTAAGTCGTCACAGTTCTTAAAGATTTAAAACCCAGAAAGGCTGCCGAGACAGATGGAATGCACCTTGAGTTTCTGATAAACTGTAGTCCTAACACCAAAAGATAGCTATCTAAATTTTACACTAACATACAACAATCCGGAAAAATGCCTCCAGAATTAAAAAAATTCAAAATGATTGCTTTTGTAAAACCTGGGAAATCAAACGACCACCTAGAAAACAACCGCCTAATAGCACTACTTAGCGTATACCATAAACTACTGGAGAGAATAATTACAACCGAATAAACCCAATTATATTTAAGATCATTCCGGTAGAACTAACAAATTGAGTTCAGACCGTCCGAAGCTGATCCGATCAAGTCCATCAAAACTGTTACATTTATTGAAATTGATAGTATTACCAGGAATTTTTAAAGTATATTTTAAATATTTGTAAAAAATATTTTATTTAACAGTAAACAACTGTATCGTGTAGCAAGGTTTCAATAAATATTGCACATTGTAATTGCACTAATCAAAATAAAACTCAATTTCTTAAATATGAATTCATATGCCTATTAAATACTCACGTGGAGCTGAAAAAATAACGGCGAAAAAAAATTATGAAATTAAAAATTTAATTGTGACTTTTATATAAATTATCTAAATATCTGTTTTTCTTTCTCAATTGATATAACATTATTACAAAAATTAGGGATATTATTGCAGCACTGATATATACATATAGTTATAAAAGTGATTTCATAGTTTCAAATTTTTAAATCGGATATAATTTAAGTAACATTTCTCTAATATAAACTCAGTGAAGATATTTTCTATAATATTCGTTTTATACACAATTTAGTGATCAATATTAAGAATTGGAAATTGTGGCATATCTCTTGTATAACGTTGTCACGAAAATAGAAATTAATTTATGCAAAATTAATATTTTTACAAAATAAAATACATTGCTTTCTTCTTCTTCTTCTCGAAACTGAGATTACCGTATAAATAAAATTGACTTCTTATAAAAAGAAAATCTTTACGAAATTTACTTTTAATATATTAAAATGATAATATGTTAAGACTTTATAAATTACTGTTACGTACTAATTAAATAGACAATGAAAAATGAAGAAAATAAAAATTCACACTTGAAGACAACTATCATAATCATTCAGTTTATTCCATAAGTTAAATTTAATTGAATTACTATAAAACATAAAAATAATAACACACATTTCATGATGTATATATTAAAAGTATAAAAATTTAAGAAGTAAGGCTCGAATATTATTTAATAATAAAGTTTAAAAGATAAATTTTTCTTATCAACATAGTTTATACATATATATATATATATATATATATATAAGCGAATCCATTTATCAATTTTCATTATATATTGTAAATGTCTCAATTAAAGTATAATTCAAACACCTAAATAAATATTCATATATATAAATCACTATCCTGATGCTGTATCACATTGTCACCAAAATAATATAAGAAAACTTAGTTATTACATAAAGCGTATTTTACCCATATACAAATAAATACTTTGATTATTAATTTGATGTATTCTATTTAAAATAAATAACTTAAATATGGATTTGAATTATGTAATTAATATCACTATATTATAATTAACAATACGTATTATCGTACATTTTTACGGTACTGAGAATTACATAATAATAATAATAATAATATAAATTTAAAATAAAATTAAAAACCTAATAAACTGTTTATATACATATAAACTACTCACCAAATGCTATATCAAATTGCCAACAAAATATAGTATAAGAAACATAAGATATAACATAAAATATATTACCTATATATTACTTTTAATGAATACTACACTGCGATTAACATTTGAATAAAATTAATTTTATTAGAATAAATATACTACAAAATTTACGTCAATATTATCAATTGGCATTGCGTTAAAATTTTATATGTTTATACGGTTACCTAATATTTTAATAGACAATAAAAATAAGGTTCATTAAATGTAATGTTTTATTAAAGAGTTAACAACTGTATCCTGAATCTAGGTTACTAATACTTTTATTTAATTTATTTTTATATTTATTACTTTCGAATATGTTTTCTGTGGAATTTGTTCAGTTTCTCGTAAATCGTAAAGATATTCGATTTTCTTCCTTCATGTCACGGGCGGTCCGGCGTACTTTAGTTATTAACCCTTACGGTCGACATTCATTACGTGTATTTATATTTTTCAGAATAGTGCTACATATATAATTTCTCAGGTTTCTTGACCTTCGTCGATCTTTTAAAACTAATATTTTTATGAGAGTGTTTGATTTTGTCCCTTTTTGTATTGTGATGCAAGCGGTCATTCGATTTACCTCGAGCTAGTCACTAACCTTTACAGTCGTCATCCTTCGTGTATAGTATATTTATTATTTCCAAATGTGGTTTCTGTTTTATTCTTTTAGTTTAGTCTGTATTCCGTGAAGCTCGGGGTGCAGTTCATTTTATAAAGAAATCTTATAATATTTTTGTACAGAATGTTTTTCTTTATATTAACTTAAACTAAATTATGATATGCAAGCATATCATTACAATGTCTTAAAAGTTGTCGTATTACTCAGTCAACAACTGTATACTGATTCTAGTTTACAATTCTTATTACACATAATACTTGTAGTAAAATTCAATTTCATAAATATAGGTTCATATACATGAAAACTATTTACGTCTAGCTGAATGACATTATCAAGAAAAAAAAATAAAATAATAATTATATTCAGATATATACAATGAAATATTATATATTAAGATAAGAAATTTCTGACATGTTTTATTGCATAAAGATACATGAATATACTTTATGCATTTATTGTCTCATTTAATTACTTTCAATATATTTAAATGATGAATCGTATACATTATAATAATGATTATATAAATTTAAATAATAATAATAATAATATAAAGTTCAAATAAAATTAAACACTTTATAAAACATTTGTATACATATATACTACTCACTAGTCTCTATATCACATTGCCACCAAAATATAGTATAAAAAACTTCAGACATTACATAGAGAATATTACTTATGTTATAATGTAATTGATTACTATACTGAGATTTACATATGAATATTATTAATTTTTTTTAGAAGAAATCTACTACGAAATTTATGTCAAAATTTTAAATTAGCATTGCGTTAAAATTTTATATAATATGGTTACCTCATATTTAAGGGACAGTAAAATATAAGGTTTATTAAATGTAACACTTTGGGGACAATTATCATAACAATGAGTCTATTCCATAAATTAAATTTACAAGTCTTAATTATAGTTTTTACAATAAATTAAAAAAATTCTTATATTTAAGTGACATTTTCAGTGGAAATTTTAAGTTTTGAATATCTTAATTATTTATAAATGTCTATGAACAATCCACCAAGATTAATTAATAGAAACTTTTAAGAAATAAACTATATATTAAACGTTGTCGTATTATTCAGTAAACAACTGTATCCCGAATCTAGGTTACAATTCTTATAAAACATAATACTTGTAGTAAAATTCAATTTTATAAATATAGGTTCATATACATATAAACTACATACGTCTAGCTGAATGACATTATCAAGAAAAAAAAATAAAATTATTATTTTATTTATATTCATACAAAGGAATAGTAAATATTAAAGTTAGAAATTTGTGACATGATCTATTACATAAAGATACATGAATATACATTATACATATATTGTCTCATTTAATAACTTTTTATATATTAAAAAGATA
>JAIPRN010001624.1:0-42113 GCA_025469175.1 Geopemphigus sp. TES_GeoC_2020
TTAAAACCTTTCTCGGTACCCTGTCATACGCTTTCTCTAGATCTATAAACACCATACAAAGATTTTTCTTCTTCTCCCTATACTTTTCCACAAGTTGCCTCACACAAAACAGTGGTTCCATAGTCGAACAAAACTTCTTAATCTATTTCCTATTAATGCGACTACTCCTATGGTACGTCTTTATTTTTTAATTATTTCACTCGGCCATTTTTACATTCACTTCACTGTTACACAATCCTATAATAGTTATATAAATTGATATTATATAATATTTTAATATAGTTAACTAATATTAGGTATACATGAATTTTACGTTGTAATTTTTAACTATGATTATTATATAAAATAGTAGATTGAAAAACAATTGTTTTATAATAATGTATAATAATTTTACTGTAATGTTCATAAATAACAGATAATTGTTTTACTACGTGTGTATTCTAATAAAACAAGTTCCGAAATATATAATTTAAGTGTTCATTTTATAAAAGTAATCTAGGTTGTGTAAATAAGGTTGCAAACGTCTATTTCACTAAACGGATTATACGATATATATATAAATACACAAATTAATAATTAATTCATAAAACTTCCTAATTAAATGCATACATTTTTTTTCTTTAATTATTTTTTCAAAATTCCATTTCTCTTTAAATATTTAAAATGTTATTATGAGAAAAAATACCTACTAAACATTAAATAGTGTGGTACTCAAAATATCCTGCAGACTACTATGGAAAAGATGGAATATTTTTTAATTTACTATTTGGAATTAAATAAACAAACTAACAAGCAACTTCAAATTATATTATTTTTTATTTTCATTTTGCCTGATAACTGTACCTGTAACAGGTATATAAACAAACCGGTTATAGTGTAGTTTCAAATTTTATTTATTTAATAATTAATAATATTTGACAATGGACAAAACTGTAATGAAAAAATATTACCACAGAAGTTTTTATAAAATTTAAAGTTGGTAATTTTTTCGAGACAAAGTCATTACTTAATATTTATATTATATTCGATTGTTTTATTTTTAAAATCTAAAGAATTGTTCACTTGTTCAGTACAAGTTAAATAAATTTACTTTTACTCTTCGAACTTATTTAATAGTTTATATCAAAAACCATGGGGTATTCAGTGCACATATTTTTCCATGGTCATCTCCGCTATTAAATAAGAATGACCACATAATGCATTATTATAACATAGTTTAAATAAAAAACTTATTTTAATCAATTAGGGTTAATTATTTTGAACATAACGTAGTCCAAGATTTTCAATATATAATTTTTTTTTTACTTTTCAAAAACCTTTTAAAAATTAATAATAAAAGGTATAGATATACTTTACCATAATTATTTTATTGATAATCCATTTAATACAATTGTATTATTTTTTATAATGTTTAAATAATTTAATGAAATTTTAATTTGTAATAGTCATAGTTAATAAAGTAGTAATTAAAATTTTCAGAAAAAAAAAACTATAAAATTATACAAAAAATTATGATTTAAATTTTTAAAATTTCGTTTTTTGTTGAAATGTATACATATTAGTAAAATTTTTAATTGTGCTTTCCAAAACTCGCTTTTAATATCAATATAAATGCTTTATTAAGGTCCATGAGAATAAATTTGTTCAATTATAAATTAAAATAAAATACAATTAAAAAGAATTTTAATTCTTTTAAAAATATTTAACTGTATTACTATAGAATGATTATTTTATTTTAAACTTAAAATAAATTATACTGCAATTAATGAAAATGAATTCAAAATAAACTAATCAAATTTAATATTAAAAAAATAATTTTTTACAATATATATTTTTGACTTATTTATTATACCTACCAATATATACATTCTTCTACTGTTACACAATGTTAAATAATATACACAATACAAACTAAATAATCAAACTATACTTAAATAAAATTAATGGTCTTAAACTGTTTTTAACATTTTCATATCTAGAAAATAGATATTTCATAATTATTAAAACTAAAAACTTAAATTTAAAATTTGTGATTTTCCAAAAACTATATTTAAATTAAGTTTTATTAATATACTACCTTACTAAAAATAAACAGGTAAATATAATTATATGTTAAATGTACATTTTAATAGGTCAAAATAATGATTAAATTAAACTGTATGATTGTAATTTAATAATAATAATGAAAATAACTTTATAATTATAATAAAAAATATATAATGAGATATTTCTGCTTGATATAATTATTATTATCTTCGAAACAAATGAGCTTTGGCTTCTGCAGTTAATTTTCTAATTCGTCCTCTACTACTTACAGATACTCTTATATTAACACTATTTTCTTCATCGTCGTCATCATTATCATCATCTTCGTCACTACTGTCATTAAGGCTCTGATCACTACGTTCAGTATAATTTCTTTTTTGTTTTGTTCTTAAATCTCGACTTTTATGACGGACAGTTTTTTTATTAAACTTCCGTGTAGGTGTAGGTTTCCAATCATCAACTCCTTCTTCACTGCTTATACCCGATACATCTAACATTTTTGCATAATTCCAGCGTTTCTTTTTTCTTAAATTTCTTGTTCCTCTCTGATCTGTTTCTTCATTATTTAAAAATCTTGATTGGGTTGCTCGAGCTCTAGTTGGCTGTTCTTCCTCTTCATTGTCTTCATCATGAAATCTTGAAGATTTTCTTCTACTAGTAATGGGTGGTACTTCAAATCTTTCTTCGCATAAGGGAAGCCTCCTACTACGAGATGGTTTTGTAGGGAGAATTTCATCATCACTGTCGTCATAATCTTGTGGAAGTGGTTTAATTAATCGTTTTGTCCGTTGAGATTGAATGAGAGTATCATCATCATCACTTTCATCATTATTATCTTGCAAACGATAAGTAGGTTTACAGATTCTAGAAGAATGACGCCGAAGTGGTGCTTCATCATCACTTTGAACTTCTTCTTTAATCTCACGACTTGTAGATGGTGTATCCAAGGACTTCCTTTTATTACGATTTGATCCGTTTCTTTCAACTAAAATTTTAAATTAAAATTCATAATTATATTTAATTTTATAATTAAAACTTACTATGTGCAAAACTAGTAGAAGGCTGGTTAGGATCAAATTTAATTTCATCTTCATCTGATGATTGATCTGTTGCTTCTTCTTTAATTGTAATAGGTTTTAATTTACATGGTCTTTTTGTTCTTAAATTAAAATCAGCATCACTTTCATCTTCACTTGGACTATTATCTATATCTCTCTGTCTTTTTAAACGACATCTCCTTTGTGGACGTGAACTTAAATGACCAACTATAGCTATTAACAAAAGTTTATAAAATTAATTAATTAATTAAGTTTAAATTAAGCAACATACAAGTAGGACATTTGGATGATCGCCTTCTCCAATCATTTAGTATTTGAGATATGTTTTCTTCTGACATACTAATCATATTTTGTGTCATTTGTTCCAGCTTAAAAATAAAAAGAACAAATTTAAAAATGTTATATTAAAAAATGAAAAGTAGTTTTTTACTACCAAACTAGTTGCAAAACAAAATATTAGGATTTGAATAATGACAAATAGTAATTGGATACAAAATATAAAATAGTTGAAAGAGGCTTTATAATTTTACTTGAGAAATTGATAAAGACACTATTATTTAGAACAAGATGTATAATACATATTAAACTAAATCGGAAATTAAAGGGGATAAGCAACAAACAAAATAAACTAATAACTATAGATTATTAGACCATTTACTAAATCATATTTATGATTAGAATGCATAGCCTAACTATCAATTACTGATGTTATAAAATAATATTAATTTATATATATTTACATTTAGCTAGTTCATTTATATATGCATAAAATATAAACTTGTTTAATCTATATTTTTAATATTTAACGCATATTTTGGTTACTTATTGAAAAATATTGGATATTTATTTAGACTTTTAAGCAAAAATATATTATACTTTTTTAATGCATATTATTCTAAACCATGGTTATAACTATATAAAATCAATAAACTACAAACACTAATTTTATTTATAATCACATACAGAATGTTATAAAATTCAATTTATTATTTTAATAATATGTATGTAATATTAATAAGTAATCCATTTTATATAATAAGTAAACCTAGTAATGAATAATCTATTTGAATTTTTATAGGAATACGTCAGTATAAAAGTATTTTATTTAAGATTAAATAGTTAAAGTAAAGACAAAAAAAACAAAGACAAATCAAATTTAATCAAACATGCCAACATTAATTTATAGTATATCATAATAAATAAGCAAATATACTTTTTCATTAGGATGAACTTCTGAATAAATTTGTGCATTATTAAAGACTCGTCTAACATCTTCACAAAATTCTTGTGGTGTGTTGTAATTATCTCCACGTAAATCTTCTCGAATGGATGTTAAATCCATAGGCGTACTTACAATTCGTCCATAATCTGGATATTTATCATAATCAATTGGTTCTCTAAAATATTTTAATAATAGTACATAAAAAGAATAATATAATTTTAATAATTAAAAAAAGAGTAAAAATATTAAGTCAAAAATTATTTTTCAAATTCAAAATTGATTATAATTTATCTATCAATTTTATTATATATATTATTTATTATAAAATTTATTTGATGCTCCTGAAATTGAATAAAATATATAATTAAATAATAAAAGCATCAAAAAATTGTTCTACCTAAATGGTTTACTGTCTTTTGATATCCACATCATCTGGAGAAATTTTTTACATTCCAATTTCCAATTAAATGACTGCTTACATTCCCTTTGACTTCTTTCTTTTAATGATCTAGGCCTTAATTTACGTGATCGTTCTACTGATGGTTTATTTTTTTTTGCTTCCTCTTCACTATTTTTATAGTTTTGTTGTAATTGGCGACATAGAGATGGAACTTCTATTGGTGAAGAAGATCTGTAAATTTATTAATTTTTTTTAAAATAAAGAAGGGTTTGATTAATATTTATTTTCTTAATCATTATTTATACAATTTATGGCAAAATATATAGATACATCATACTTAAAATAGCTAAAAAAATATTTTGGGAAGAGTATTATTAGATCTAATATTGCTATTTTCATATTCAGCTTTAAAAACGAAAAATCATTTAAATTTAATAATTACTAATCAAAAATAAATTAATAATTTTATTATAATGTAAATTAATTTAAGTTTGGTTGGCATTCAAAATAAAAGATTTTATAAATTTATGTTTTTAAGTATAATTTCTAATCAAATATTTTAATAATATAATTATTTTGAACACTTACTTTATAAAGATATTCTTAAAATATAAAAATTTAACAATTTTATAAAAAATTAATTTTTTTTACTTGGAAATTTTCTTTTTTTCAAATCTGTTAAAAAGGTTGTAATTCTAATAGTCGCACTATACTATATACAAACAATATATAATCTGAACATCTTTTTAAAAACTTTTACTACTTCTTAAAATATTAGAGTAAAATCAATATTTTTTTCACTTTTATCAAAACTAAGATAGGAGAATATATTTAAAATTATAATATCTCAAAAAATAAAATAAACAAATTATTTGAACTATGACAATAATGAAAAAGTTTTATTAAAAGAAATAAACATTTTATTTAAGATAATTTAAATTTTGAAATATTAAAAATCTAATTACTTTAATAATTAATCCCTAAAACATACTTAATAATTGTCAGTAATATTTCGGTGATAATTCGAGCGCTTCTTACTATATCACTACCTTCTTCATTAAATTTTTCTGCATTACTTGCTACATATCTTGCATCAAACTGAACAGCTGCCAGTCGTCTATAAAAACGATTTTCTAATCTTGCCTAAATATACAAAATAAAATTGAAGTATTCATTTCATCTCTCTTCCAATATTTATAAATTGTATTACTTTTATAATTGATAAATCAATAGGATATTCTACAATATATGCATATGATGGATACTCTTGTATATCAACTGGTGCAAGAAATGGTTCAGCAAGTGACATACCCATAAGATCATGTAGTCCTTTTAATATTCGGTCACAAATTAAATCACGAGATCCACTTGGCCATTCTTTATTACCTGATTCTGGTCGGTATAATATATCTTTAATTTCTTTTGTAGTCACTGGTAATGACATACCATTCAATGGTTCCCCTAATAATTAATAAACACATAAATATTATACACAAAAATAGTCAAAACTGAACAGAGAATAGAAAACTGTACTTTTAGGATTAATAGGTTCCATATCCCAAGGACTTAAGTTTTCTTTTTCACCATTATCCCAAAGAACTTGATAACATAAAAATGTTGACCGGGAAGTACTTCGTTCAACAATTTTGCCACACCACCAAGCATTATCTATCATACTTCGAAAACGTTGACCTTAAATAATGAAAATAAAAAATAAACCAATTTAAATTATATAAAAAATAATTCCTACAAACCATCTTTCCAATTTCTAACCAATCCAGCTTCATACGTTTGTCGTAGAACTAAGAAATCAATTACATCTTGCATATCATGGTACTTGAGATCAAAACTATATGAAGTATGATCACCATTTTCTTTTAGTACAGCTAAACGCAATCCACACAAACGAGGTGGTCTAATTTCGTATTTTATTCCAATTACTTTCACCATTTGAGGTTCCTTATATTGGTCAATAGTTAATATAAAATATAATATATATATATGAATAAGACATTTCTTACTTTAAGTTCTAATTCTCCCCATGGAGTACATTGTGATTTTTTTAATTTGTAAACCTTCTTGGCTTCTACTGCTTCTAAATATAAATTATAACCTTGTTCAAAAAACATTAAAATATCTCCCATCTGTGGGCAATAAGGAGATTTTTTTGGTAAAACTTCTGAAAACCATTCAGAAGGTCGATAAATTTCCGGAACATCCTAATAATAAACACACATTAAATACACATAAATATATATATATATAATTGCTATATTTTTACAGATTAGAGGTATTATAAATATTTACTTTTTGAACTTTTCTAGGAGGTACAGTTTTAGGTCCTTCTTGTGGCGAAGACGGTGGTGATGGAGATGATGGTGGTGTAGTAGGCCTTTTGACACGACGTCTTCGATGTTGAGTACGTTTAGGTGGTTCAAGATTTGTACCACTATCAGCTACCCAGTCAGAATATTCAGAACTAGTACCAGAATCAGTATCTGATGACGTTTCAACTTTTCCATCTGAACCAATTCCATCAGTATAATCAGCATCTTCTTCTTCAGATGTTTCAGCATTAGAAGATGATCTATTCTCCTATATTAAAATATGAATATTTCAGTTTTTGTATGACAAATTTTGAATAGTGTAAGAATGTAATTAATAAACCTGTAGTTCTTGTTCAACATTTGTTGCTCTAGTACGATAAGAATGTTTTGCTTGTGGCCTTTTTTTTGGCTTGACAGATAAAACTTGTGGTTTTTCGTCAACTACTATTGGCTTATCACTTTCTATAGTAAATTCATCTTCTTCCATTACTCCTAATATATTTCTAGAAAAAATTTTAATATTAAATACCAATAATACTTAATTTATTATATGAGAAACGACCTAAAATAATGTAATTATAAATAATCTATAATAATATTATAATTAAACTCAAAATATAAACTTACATTCGGTTATTTATTTGATCCATTATTGATGATTTCAACGGTTTACAAATAATTCTTGGTCTATTTTCAAATGAAAATGAACTACTATTTTGTTCTACTGATGGATGTAAACTAATAACTCCTAAAGAAATAATTTAATAATAATAAATTATATATTATTGAATAAAGTAATTTACATACGAGACTGATTAGGTGAATTATTAGATAAATGTTCAACAGTGTTCATATTAGCTGTTCCTCTTATTCCAATAACCTCAGTTCGACCTAAAATAATGTAATATTTTAAACATAATAAGTAAAACAAATATTAATTTTAATAATTAATAGTAAACCATATGATATTACATATATACATACAATTCCACATTCAAAAACATAGTAAACAGGGTTTTTGCCTAAGACATATTACCACAAAAAGTTTAATTTTACTATGAGGGACACAAATTTAATAACGATAATTTATGGTTATAAGAAGTATATTATGTTATAAATGACAAAAAAAATTTCCTATTATTGATAATTTATATCAAAATAAATATGAAAAAGAAGTGAATTTTTTTAAGATGGTAGAAGAAATAATTTAAATTAATTTTATAATTATTTTAACTAGAAAAGTAAAAAATATAATGGGTTTGGGCAATAGAAATCATTTCTTAAGTAATTAACTATGGAATTAAACCATTTAATTTTTATCTAACAAATATTATAAACTTACACACTATGTTAAAATTATTTTTACTTAAAAATAGTTTAATACAAAAGAATTGTAAATAGAAAAATTTCAAAATATTAATTTATGTTACTAACCTAATTCATTGATTATTACATCTGCTACTAATTGTAAAATCCCTTCATTTTCTTTCCCAGGAACCAGTTTTTGAATTTCTGGAGGATAAGGTGAACCATCAGAATCAACTAAAAATGGAGGTGGCATTAAATGTGGTTCCATATTAGTTTGTTCATCTAAAACGGAATGATCTGCTGCCCGTAATAATGGTCGATAATCAGTGTGAAAAAATACTTCATACGGAACCTAAAATTTTTTTATATTACTAATAATAGTACTTAACATAGCAATATTATATATTATAAGTGACATTACATACTTTTCTACGAGGTGAAGGTATTCCTAGTCCATAAGTTAATAAATGACCTTGTGAATCAGTCACTGAAAACATAGTTCCATCTGGTGACCATTTAGCATCATATAATGCAGCAAAACCTTGACCTTCAATAGAATTTTGAAACGATACTAATACTTCTCCAGTTATAATATTCCATAAATATATTTTGCCATCATGACCAGCACTTAATAAAATCTATTAATATTTAATAAAAATCGGAATACAAAATTACAAGCAATTATAATATACAATTACGTACAATAATACAATACAGTTTATACAAACCTTAGAATGAAATGGGTGTGATTCTAAAACATACACCTCTTTTTTATGTCCAGTCATAACTTGTAAGAGTTCAGTTGTATAAGAATCCCAAACTTTTATACTCATATCTGTACACGCTGTAATAATCCAACGGTCACTTTGATCCCAACATAAGTATGTTACAGATGGTTTGATTTGTTTAAGATCTTCATCAGATTTTTTTTCGTTGAAACTAAAAATCATTATTTTTAAAATGCATAATATTTATATAAATAGCTTCTTTACTATATACAAACGTTTTTTTCAATTTCGTTGTCATATATAAAGTTTTGTACTTCCACTCCTGATTTTTGTAAGTCCAAATTAACGCTGTTCCATCTTTTGAGCCAGAACTAAATCTTAAACCACTATGGGCCCATTGTATTGAGTCAACAGTATCAGAATGAGCTTCAACTTCCATTAATCGTACAGGAGCTGATGCATCTGGAGATGGAGGTGTCATTTTGTATACTCTAACATGATGATCTGCACTACCAGTAGCAAACATTACACCACCGGATGAAAACGAACCACAAAGTATTTTAGCACTACCAGGTCGCATACGCTCATTATAAACTGTTAAATTAAGTCTGTAAATATATAAATAATTATCATTTGAATACATCAAATAGGTAATCATAGTACAATATGAATTTTATTAGTTAACATATAAATAAATTGTTACTCAAAAATTGTATTCCCATTATTTGTCCTAAATGGCCAAAATACAACTGAACCATCAGTACTAGTGGAAGCTATATAACCAAGTCCATTAAATGTTTGTGGACAAAAATTCACTGTTACAATCATACTAGCATGTGCTACTACGTGAGCAATCTAAATAAAAAAAGTTATATTAATTTTTAAATGAAAAAGTTATAAGTATTTCCAAACAAACAAATTTATAATTTCATCATAAGTTATACAAAATTGGCCTATTTATAATTTTATCAATGTTGTAAAACCCGCCATTTAAGATTTAATGATGTAAAAAAAATTTTAATACTTCAAATTTTGATATACCATAAATGGATTTAAATTAAAATATTAATTTATTTATATATTACGCCTATCTGGTATGTAAAAATGTATAGCTTTTGTATAAGTCATTTCAATTTTAACATAGCTAACATATATTAATTAAATATATTTTAGTCAATTTTCTTTTGATATTCTGAAGTTATGTTTTATGGATTTATATTTAAAAAAAAATCATTATTACAACTTACTGGTCTAGCTGTTTGAAGACACCACACTCTCAATACTTTATCCATGCTTCCAGCTGCAATTAATGTAGCTTGAGTATTAATTGCTATATCTGTTATTTCAGCACTAGCACCTCTCAATGTTGATAAAAGACGTCCAGTATTTGCTTCCCACAGTTTAACTAAGTAATCATCAGCTCCCTAAGACAAACAATTGTATAAAATAAAATAATATTTAGTTTATGTTACATACAGTTGCAATATATCTGCCTGATGTATCAAAACAGACACAGTAAACAGCAGTTAAATGGCCAAGAACTCGACCATGAAATTCTACACTTGCAAATTTTGATACAGGTAATAAATATCTTTTATCAACTGAACCAGATATATCACGTCCAAAAAGCACTTTAACTAAAAACATTAATTTGAATTACTAAATGTCATTAATATGAAAACAATTATTAATTACCAATATTTTGACCTCGAATATGTATAGGAGGTAATGGTAAAGCATTATGTTGACGTGTAACACAATCAGCAAGTGATAGATATTTAAGTTTTTCTAAAAACGAAGACATATTTTAAATACTAATTAAAAAATAATGTATGGTAAATATACTTTGTGTATTAACAAGAGAGAAACTTCCTTTTCCAAGTAATGAAAAAACAACTGGGACAGGGGATTTTTCATAGTTACTTAGTTGTTGAATCCGCTTACAAATTTCTAATAAATGATTTGACTTAATATGATTATATTTTCTTTCCTTAAAAAAATAATAATACAAAAATATTTAAAATTAGGATAACAAAATATTAAATTTTTAATAATTTATGTATATAAGAAAAGCATATCATTCAAATTGATCGAGATTAGACAAAATTCAACACATATTTTATATTATATTTATTAAATTTAACTTTTGCTATTTGTTATTTTTATAAGTATTTTAAATATAAAAATATATTAATAGTATTAATTTATACCAGTTCATCAAATGTTTGCTGATTTTCTTTTCCCAAAAAATCAATACGTGTAGGTAGAATCTAAAAGTAAAATAAAGCAGGTAAATATTTACTTAAAAATTAATTTAAATGTATATCTTACATTTGATTCATTCAAATCCATTTTAAGTGCCTAAAAATAAAAAACAAATTTAAAATAAAAACTAAAAATATAATTACTAGAAAATGGTGCATATATTATACTTTGATTATAAAATAACTTTATATAAACTACATACTAAATATTAATTATTTATTTAAATTTATTTGGTTTGATTATTTTAAAAGAACATAATGCAAATATCTTACTTCGAAAGCATTTTTAAATTGACTATCTTTCAGAAACTTGGCTATCAAAAAGAATAATTCTGTAATATAATAAATTGTAATTAATCAGCTAATAATATTGATGATTCTAAATTATAGTCTATTAAAAATAAAAAGTATATTATGTGTAATTCATGAAAAATATAACAAATGTTTACCAGATTTAATACTGTCGTTTTCTGTCTCCATTATTTTTAATGTGTTATCCATGACACTGAATCGTTCGAAAAATTTTAATACCTCAGGTGCATTGTACAAATAAAATAATCAGAATATTTTATGACCAAATATTCCTATATCGACTATAATAATATATTGTAAATATATAAAAACAAAATACATATTCGGAACTATTAATTAATATGCTCATAAATACAACAATGAATGATAAACATTATACATAAACAGTCATATAATGCTTATGTATAATATACGTCAATGATAAACAATGTACATATCACAATTATTAGTATCATTCGGTATACGTCCATATTTTCAATTGCATCTATGACCATGGTTATTACCACGTTTAAGTCCAAAGTTATTACATAATCCTAGTTATGTTATATTTCACATTTTTGTTTTGTGGTTTTAAAGTTATAAAAATATTTATTGGCGGGAAATCCTTTATGATACTAGGTTATGTTATGTTATAATTATTATTATTTTTCTTTTAGCAAATGTGAAAAAGAAGTATCATAAAACCGTAAATGTGAAATGAATAATTATTTATCGTTTAGTATTAAGACATTATTATATACTAAGTTATAATTAGTTACGTTAGTGAAAATTGTTTATATACTTTATAACTTTATGTTACTGACTCGAAATTACTGAACGTCAATTTATATATAATAACAAATATGAGTGATAATCCAGGTTAGTTTTATTTAATGTTTTAACTGTATTGTTAACATATTATACTAAATGTTTATAATATATAATGTTTATCTGATTGTAAATTTCATAGAATCATCCCGACCAAAAAGACAAAAACTTGGACAAACAAGTCGTTTTGAAGCATTCGAAAAGTTAAAAAAGCTCAAATCTGATGGAACTAAACATAAATATGAAATAGAACCAATGCAAAATGTTTATGAAGAGGTTTCAGAACAAGAATATACAGACAGAGTAGTAAAACGACAACAAGATAATTGGATCATTGATGATTGTAATACAATTTTTAATTAAATATATATTGCAATATTATTATATAATATGTAATTGTTGTGTACTAGTTGATGTTGATGGCTATGTCGAAGATGGAAGAGAAATATTTGATGATGATTTGGATGAAGCATCTATTGTTAAAGAAGAGAAGAAAGGAAGAGGTAAAAAAAGGAGTAGAGTTGATAAACATTTTAATGAAAATGACCTTTCTTCAAACAGAGATATACAAAAAATGTTTGCTAATATGCCAATAAAAAAAAAAAAAGAGGTAGTGTATAATATACATATATTTTATTTTATTTGGTTATTTTGAAATGTATTATATAATTGTAGGAAAATAGAAGATACTATTTAGTATTTTTATTCAAATTACTAGACCGTTATAGTATTAATTAAATTTATACTAGGTTGAATGTATTAGCTCATCAATATAATATTAGTTAACATTTGAAATTTATACCAATTTAAATATTTTTTGAACTATTTATAGCAATATAGTAAAATAGGTATCGTATTAAAAACCAATGCTTTAAATGAAGCTATTGATTAATAAAAATTATTTATATAATAACTGTGATAGTATTGAGTAAACGCTAATGATATTTATATTTTAATTTTGAATTATTAACAAATTTTTATTTATATATTTAACCAAATTATTTAAATTTATATCCTCAATTATAGAATTCAGTTTTAATTTCTTAAAAAGAAAATACCATGATTTAGCGAAAACAATAATAAATAAAGAATCAAAGTAATTAAATAATTTTAAATTTTAGAAGAAAATATTTTATTTAGTATATTATGTTCACCAAAATTATTTTTATGTTGAAAACCAAGAAAAACCAATCATTTGCAACTATTCCTATGATTACAATATAAACTAAGCCTATTAAAAAATAAGTATTTTTATTAGCAAATTGTTTCTATTAATACATTTTTCTATTACTATTGTACAAATGAAGTGAAACATAAAACATTTTACATTGTATGTACTTTTTTTTGTAATATTTGGTTAGTGAGTGCTATCATATAATATTTATGCACTACTTTCTCCATTAAAAAATAAGTTAGCAAATATAATAAAAATTTATTAGACATAATATTTTATAAAACTATTAAAAATAGAAAGATGAACATGTGTTTATATATTAGGTACCAGTTAATTTAAATGAAGATGATATTCTTGATGATTTAATTCAAGAGTTAGATGATTCCCCTAAACCAAGAATTTCAAAAGCTCATTTAATTCATAGCAAAGTGACAGAAAAAATAAAAAGAGAAAGTCAAACAAGGTAAAATAATTTTTTTTAAATATTTATTTTTATATTTAGAATTAATTGATAATTTAAAAGTATGTCCAAATGTCATGTTCATTTGTAACTAATTTGAATCTTTCAATATTTAAACAAGTTTTAATTCGCTTAAATATTATATATGTTCAAGTTAAATTAATTTAAATACTTTTACTTTATAGGGGATACTTGGAATCATTTTCTACAGTAATAAAACCTTCTTTAACATCTGTTAATAATACAATTTCAAAAATAGAAAGTTTGAATGAAAAATCAGAAAATGATTGTTTAACTGATGTTATTGAAAGTAATCTAAATGAAGACTCTTGTGTAGAAATAATAAATGAAGTATAGTATTGAATATGATAAATAATATTTTTAAGTGTTTAAATTATTGATAGAAATGTTAATTGTATGAAATTATATATATTCATATTTTAGACTGAACCAATATCACAGAATACAGTAAAGCAAGAATTTGATGAAAGTATGAATAATTGTATGGATGATTTTGATTTTGAAGAAGCAATCAAAGTAAAAATTACTTCAATTAACAATTACTTCGCATTTACTAATTTATATATTTGGATTAATTTTAGGCAGAGGAAAGTTTAACAGAACCATCAGAATTAAATATTAAAGAAGAGTTTACTAAAAGTATAGTTAAATTTGACTTTGAAGATACTAAATGGCCAATTGATAAGTAATTATTGAATTATTTAATTTAAGAATAAATCATAATTTTTTTATTTAATAGAAATATTATATAATGATTTATATCAAACTGTATGTAAGTATTTTCTGTGGTATCTCTTAAACCCTTGGGAACACTATTTCATTTTGAATTTACGTTATATTTTATTTGTTCTGTAACAATTATCAGCTTCTTAATCATTAAAAAATAGTTTTATAACAGTAAATAATTGTGGTTTCACGGTAATATTATTTTATATATATACACAATTATTTTAATTTTTGCAAACAAAAACAGGTTTTATTTCACATAGATGCTACCATATAATTTTCAAATAAAACAAAATGTTTTAAAAAAAAATTTTACAAAAATGTAATACAGCGTGACTATATAATATTATAATAATTAATTTGTATTATAATTTTGATAATCATTTAATACTTTATTTTTCAATTAATACCTAATAATTAGTTTCAATTTAAACCAATAGTAAATAAATAAAATTTAATACTATATTATTTTTTGTTTTCATATAATACTCATTAGTTTTATTTAATTTGTATGTGTGTATATATATATATATATATATATATATATATATACACATTTTTTATTTCTAGTATTACCTATATTTTTTATATATCATTTTCAAGTTTAATTTTTATTATTTTATATTAAATAGTGTTCAAGAAGAAGAACAAGTTGCTTTGCCTCATGACATTTCTTCCAAATTGCCTTTAACAACAGATAAAAATGGAATTCAAGTTTGTTGATATTTTTACTTAATTTACATATATTTTGCACATTATTTAATATGATTATGTGACTTAGAGCATATTTATAGTATATTAATTATATATAAAATAATTAAATACGTACATATAACATTATTAAAGTTATATGTACTGATTAAATAATTTATTTAAATCTTTCTTGTCTTATTCGTCCAGCCATTTGTGGTCAGCCACCTTGGCTCTTAACCTTCGCTTGACTCGATCTCCCACATCATTCACACACACACCTGCAGTCCACATATCACACTCAACCCTATTCAACCACTTCTTTGGTCTTCCTCTTCCTCTTCTTCCTTTCAGGCTCAATTCCATAACTGTTCTTACTACTTCTGAATCTTCTCTCCTCATAACATGATCAAATCATCCAAATCTATTCTCCCTCATTTTATCCATAATCGACGCTACTCCTATGCTTCCTCTTATATATTCATTTCTTATTCTGTCTTGTCACCCCATTCATCCATCTAAGCATTTTCATCTTAGCTACGCTCTTTCTTTGCTCTATTTTTTTGTCCACCGCCCAACACTGACCCATACAACAGCTGGTCTCACTACACTCTTATAGAACTTACCTTTCAGCCTTATTGGTATTCTCTTATCACACAAAACACCAGACGCTTCTCTCCATTTGATTTACCCACACCTAAGCCTATGCTTCACATCCTCGTCAAAACCTCCGTTCTTTTGTACAAAGGACCCTAAATACTTAAAACATTCAACCTCCTTTATCTCATCCCTGTCTAATATTATTCCACTTCTATTTGTTTTCAATCTATTTGTTCCTTTTCCTCAAACTTCTACTCTATGTTCTCTGTCTTCTATTAATCTTTAATCCCTTCTCTTCTAGAGCTAATCTCCACATGTCGAGTTTTTAATTAACTTCCTCCCTACTTTCTCCTACAAACACAATATCATCCGCAAACAACATACACCATGGTACCAACCCCTGTATCTTCTTTGTAACCACATTCATTGCTACCGAGAATAAATAAGGGCTTAAAACTGATCCCTGGTGCACACCTAATCTTACCTTAATACCTTCCATTTCTCCACATACACTTTTAACACGGTTAAGCTGTTATGCTGTTATTACTATTATGCTTCTTCATACATATCCTCTATCACATTAATATATGTTTTTAGTATTCCTTTCATCCTTAACACCCACTTTAAAACCTCTTGGAACCCTGTCATACACTCTAAATCTGTAAACACTATACAAAGATTTTTCTTCTCCATAAGCTGCCTTACACAAAACAGTAGTTCCATGGTTCTCGTCCCTGGCATAAAATCAAATTAATTTTTGGTCACTGATATCTCTCTTATTCTCATATCTATGACCTTTTCCCAAATCTTCATACATAGCTCTTCAGCTTTATACCCCTATAATTACTACATTTTTGTACATCTCCTTTACCTTTAAATATCGGTATCGCTACACTTCCTCTACTCGTTTAGCATTTTCCCCTATATTATCATTTTATCAAAAAGATCTTTTAACCACCTTATGCCAACATACACTAACATTTTCCACACTTTCACTGAAATTCCATCTGGTCCTACCACTTTTCTTCATCACCCTTACAGTTTCCCATACCACCTCACTCATTAAGTCTAACAGACCTAACAAACCTTCGTTCCACAGGATATCTTCTACCACTTCTCTTAGATACTCCTCACTCAGTAATTTCTTAAAATACTCTCCATCTCTTTCGCATCCTCATCTTTCGCTAGCACGCTCTTATTGTCACTCTTACACACTATACCATTAGAAAATCATTTGATTGTTTCTCTCTAATCTTAGATAATTTATAGATTTCTTTTTCCTCTTCCTTTATTTCCAACCTATCATACAACTCTTCATAATTCTTATACTTTGCTTTGCTTACTGCCTTCTTTGCTTCCTTTCCCAAACTTTTATATTCTACTCAATCTTCTTTTTTGCTCTTTTGCCACACCTTAAATTGTTTTTTCTTTCTCTCAATAATCCTTTGAATTTCCTCATCCCACTACCACGTTTCTTTATTTTCAGGTATACTACTCCTACTCTCCCCAACAATTTCCTTTGTTGTGTCCTTTACACAAGTAGCCATCCTATTCCACACCTCAATTATATTCCCCTCAACATTCCACACCCCTCCTTTAAGTCACCTTTTTTACAAACTCCTTTTCTTTGTCCCGTATTAATTTCCACCATCGAATCCTCAACTCCCTTCCTGTGTTCTTTTTTCTTTCGTATACCTTCTTCCCACTACACTACACTTCCATTACCATTATCTATGCTACGTTATTACCCCTCGCCAGAAATAACTTTATAATCCTTTGCTTGCTTTACACTCTTTCTTCCACATACGTTAATCAATCTGTGATCGATTACCTCCACTCTTATATGTTATATAATGCTCTTCTCTCTTCCTAAAATGTGTTGATTACCGTAATATCATAAGATAATGTAAAATCTAGAACTCTAGCCTTGTTCCCTTCCTCAAAACCATATCTTCCATGTATTCTTTCATATCCCTTTCTTTCGCTATCGACCTGTCCATTCTTATCCCCAAAATCTAATACTTTTAAACGAACAATTCTTATATATATATATATATAATCTGAATTTCGGAAATAGCTCCAACGATTTTTATGAAATTTAGTATGCAGGGGATTTCGAGGATGATAAATCGATCTAGCTAGGTTTCATTTTTACTATTTCAATTTTTCGCCATATAAACGTCAAAACCGAAAAAAATTTGTTCAAATCGCAAAAACTGTAGTAAAAATCCAATTTTATACCAAATATGCGTATGGCGATGATTTTGTATTTGGTATAATCAGATTTACAATATAAATTTAATCACGGTCGTGTGTGCCCTTTTTCGAATTTACCAAAAAAAAAAAAATAACCGAGCAAAGCTCAACCACTCAATATTAATTTATTAAAGTATCAAATATAAATTAATTTTTTAATTATCGCTATTTACATAATATATTTTCAATAATTTATTTTTAGGTTTTTCGTTTTTATTATTTGGATGCGTTTGAAGATGTATTTAAACAACCTGGAGTAGTATTTCTTTTTGGAAAAGTAAAACCTGTTAATGTTGATACATATGTAAGCTGTTGTGTAGTTGTTAAAAATATTGAAAGAAGAATCTTTCTACTTCCAAAAAATTCAGTAAGATTTGATTATTAAAAAATTATTAATATTTATCCTATGTCTAAAAAATATTTATGACAGGCTGCTGACAACGAAATAAAACTGATTGATGTATATAATGAATTTAATAATCTTACTAATAAATATCATATACAAAATTTTAAATCGCGTAAAACTACCAAAAAATATGCTTTTGAACTAGCTGATGTTGCAGATGAAAGTGAATATTTGGAGATCAGATATTCTGTAAGTATTTAATTTATATATATATATATAATAAACACGAATATAATTTATTTTTAAGGCTTCCCATCCACCTTTACCAGAAGATTTAAGTGGAAAAACATTTAGTAGAGTATTTGGAACAAACACTTCATTTTTAGAACTTTTACTTCTAGATCAAAAAATTAAGGGGCCATGTTGGTTAGATATAAAAATTCCTCAACTTTCTAGTAATACTTTGAGTTGGTGTAAACTTGAGGTAAAAAATATATTGAATTATTAATCATTTTTATTATAAGTTTTACTTCATAGGTGATATGTTCAGATATGAAGTATATACAATTAGCACCTATTGTTTCACCGCCACCAATTGTTGTAATGACTATAAATCCAAGAATTACATATAACAAAAAAACTAGACAAAATGAAATCATAATTATTAGTTGTTTAGTGCATACACATTTCCCCATAGATCAAACTCCACCTACTCATCTACATAATCAATTTTTTTGTGGTAATTAAAATTTTATATTAATAAAATTTGTTTATAAATTCATAAATATTTAAATTAACTGTATGAATTAATTTAGTTTTGTTTTTATAATTTATTTAATTAGCAATTTCACGACCTAGTAATATATTATGGCCCTTACATCATCAAGAGGAATTAAAAAAATGTGGAGATCCATCTAAAATAGTGAAAATGGATTCAGAACGAGCATTGCTAACATTTTTTTTGGCAAAATTATCTAAAATTGATCCTGATATGATTATTGGGCATGACATTTGTAGTCATATATTAGCAACACTTGTAAATCGTTTAGAAACTAATAAAATACAAAATTGGTCAAAAATTGGACGTATTCGTAGAACATTATTTCCTAAAAAAGTAGTTTTAATTAAATTATTTATTAAAATTATGTATTAATGATATTTATTTTTAGGGGAAATTTATGAGTGAAAAAAATGTACTTAGCGGTAGATTAATTTGTGACACTCAAATATCTGCAAAAGAGTTGATAAAAGCAAGGAGTTATGATTTATATTCATTATCAGAACAGGTAAATTATGTTATTAAATTATACTTAAAAATATAGTAGCATTTTAAAGTCTGTGAAAACTAAGGAAGTTATTTGTTTTACTTTTACTTAAATTTCATGCTTTTTAAAGAATTTAAAGTTTCATATAATCTTTAAGTTAAATAATTAATATAAATACTAGTTTTTATAGAAATTTTTTTATAATTTCATTAAGAATTGAGAATCTGAGTAAAATATAATTTTAAGTTAGAAACTTAATTAGTATATCTAAGTATTTTTATAATTTTTTTTTAATTAAAAATTGTATAATTAATTATAGTTTTGCAACTTAAAAACATTTTACTCAAAGAATAGTGTAAAATACTTAAATTTTGAAATATTTCATAACAACATTATAAAATACATTTTGAAAAAATTTAAATTATTTATTTTTGTTATTCTATTACAAAATTAATTGAAGCATATACATATATCTAAATATTTTTCAATAAATTATTGACAACTTGTATTCGTATATTATATTTATTATTTATTTTAAAAAACTAGATTCTCAATGTTAAAGAAAATGAATATTTGAATTTATCTGATGATGAAGTTGGTTATATGTATTGGTATGTTTTTTTATACAATTATAATTATATTTTAATTAATAATATTAAATTTATTATTATATATTTATAGTTCTGCTAAATCTTTAATACAGCTTATCAAATTTACAATAATGGATACATCTTATATAATGAGACTTATGTGCCAAATGAATATTTTACCATTAGCACATCAAATAACTAAAATTGCTGGAAATTTATTATCTAGAACATTAATTGGTGGTCGTGCTGAAAGAAATGAATACTTATTATTACATGCTTTTAATGAAAAAGATTACATACTTCCTGATAAACAATATAAAAGGAAAACTATTAAAGTATATATGTATATATATATATGTAAATATTAAATCATGTTTTATATATATATATAATGTATTTATTTAGTATGAAGATAATGGTCTTATAGAAGAAAATACTACCAAAAAACTTGGTCGTAAAAAAGCACAATATTTAGGAGGTCTTGTACTTGATCCAAAAGTTGGTTTTTATGACAAAATGATACTACTTATGGATTTTAATTCACTTTATCCAAGTATAATTCAAGAATATAATATATGCTTTACTACTGTTTGTTTTCGAACATTACCTTCTACTCAAGAAGTTATTATATTTATCATATTAATTATATTATGAGTATTATAGTTGAATTCTTATTAATTCATTTTTAATTTAGGGTGATAATGAAATATCTGAATTATTAAAACTAATACCAAGTCATACTGTTGCTCGAGGAATTTTACCTGCTGAAATCAAATCATTAGTAGATTCTCGAAAAGAAGTAAAAAAGTTAATGAATGACCCAAAAATATCAACTGTGCTTAAAGAGCAGGTAAGTTATTTAATTTTTTTATTAAAAGAGTGTATTTTAATTACTCTAATATACACTTTTCTTTTATGAAGTATTGATATATTATTCTATATATTGTATTATTTTGATTTTAGTATAATTTGAGACAAACTGCGTTAAAACTTACGGCCAATAGTATGTATGGATGTTTAGGATTCACACATTCACGTTTCTATGCTAAACCATTAGCTGCATTAATTACTGCCAAAGGAAGAGAAATTTTAACTAGTACTAAAACATTAGTTGAAAAATTAGCTTTTGATGTTATTTATGGAGATACAGATTCATTAATGATTAACTCTAACTGTGTTGACTATGAGCAAGTTATGAAAATTGGTTATAAAGTATGTCAATATTTTTATATAATTATTCAATTATATAATTATTATATTTTATAATAGATTAAAGCAGAAGTTAATAAAATATATAAACAAGTAGAGTTGGATATTGATGGAATTTTTAAATATATGTTATTATTAAAAAAGAAAAAATATGCTGCTATATCTATATCAAAATTACCTTCAGGTGAATTTATAACTAAGGAAGAAATTAAAGGGTTGGACATTGTAAGAAGGGATTGGTCACAGTTGTCACAAGAAGCTGGACGGTAAATAATTTGTATTGATATAATATTTAAGTAATTTAATTAATTATTCAGTTACAACTTATTTATATAGATTTGTTTTGAGACAAATTTTATCTGATCAATCTCCTGAAGAAAGAGTATCAAATATTTTTGCTCAGTTAGAAAAACTTAAAGTTGATTTAGAAGAAAATAACGTTCCATTAGGACTTTTAGCCATTAGTAAAACATTAACAAAAGCACCTCAAGATTACTTGGATGCTAAAGCATTACCACATGTAGCTGTAGCTCAACGTCTCAATAAACAAAGTATTAAATTTCGACAAGGCGATACTATATCCTATGTTGTTTGTGAAGTATGTTTATTTAAAAATATATTTATTCAAAACCTAGAATTTATAAAATGTATAACTAACAGGATGGAACAAATTTGGCACCTACTCAAAGAGTTTATCATGTTGATGAATTAAAGACCAATACTACTTTGAAAATTGATATAAAATATTATTTATCTCAACAAATACATCCGGTTATAATGAGACTTTGTGCACCATTAGAAAACATTGATGCTAAAATGATTGCAGACCATTTAGGTTATATTATAGCTCTTGTTAAAATTTTGGGAAATAATAACTATGATTTTTTTGTTTTAATAGGCCTTGATTCTACACAGTACCAAAATAAAACATCAAATTCAGCTTATTCAAATTCAGTTGAAGAAAATACATTAGATTTAGATGATTCAACAAGATTTAATAATTGCGATCAGTAAGTTATATTTCTATTACGTTAATAATAATAATATATAATGTTAAGTTAATATTCACGTTTAATATTTTATTTGATATATTTTTAGATTTAAGTTTAAGTGTCTTAGCTGTAAAAATGATATAGAAATATCAGCGCCAGCAATTAAAAAGGTATATAACATTTAGGATTGTTAATTTTTTTATAAATTGTATTTATTTAATATTTTAGCCCAACAGGAAGTTAGAATTATCTTTAGAAAGATGTTCTAATCCAAAATGTTGTGTTCCACCATATAAATATGTTGGAATGATAGAAAATATTTTATGGGCAACCATAAGGAAGCATACAATCAAGTTTTATAAAGTAATTAATTTTTACATATATTATATCATCTATATTTTATATGTATAGCTTAATTGGATTGTTCTTTAGAGTGATTATGTATGTGATGAAAATACTTGCGATAATAAAAGTAAATTTATACCACACATAAATGATGAAGTTTGTACACAATGTGAATCTGGATATTTAAAAAAAGAGGTAAGAAAAATTATCCGTCAATTAATGTTTTTAGGTATTTTAGATAATGTTATTTGGTTGTTATTTAAATATAAAATATTCCTTAATTTGTATAATAATCGTATTGTCATCATAATAAACATAACATATCTATTTTATTAATATAATATAAATTATAATTTATAAGTTTATATATAACTAAAATTATTTACTTTAGAAATTAATTAAATGTAATTAATTAAATCTATCAATGTAATCAATTAAAAATATCTTGATCGAAAAAAGTTTATTTTCTAAAAACATTACAGTCAATACATATTATATACTTTATTCTTTTTAAACAACCACCTAGGTAAACAACTTGTATATTGGGGTTTGGTATTATTATTCATTCTGTATCTAAATCAAGCATACAAGGGTAGAATAAAGCATTTCACATCAGATAGCTACTAACAAAAAATTGGTGGTCATCCGGGTAACTTCTTTTAGTAAATAGAGTATGGACATATCAAACGTCTCCATTTATATACCTTTTTTAATGTTATTCAATCTTGATGTTAAACCATGTAATTCATATCTTCTTTAATGTATGAATAACTAATCAAATATTATTTTTTTTAGTATTCGTCCAGTCATTTGTTGTCTCAATTGAGATATTATTTGTTTTTATTTGACATTGACAAAGTTTTACAAAGGAACAAGGAAATACAAATAACCAATGATGATCCATTATACATAGCTTACAATCGATTAAAAACTTGTGTTGAAAAAGGACTTAAACACCATGATTTTTATTTTGTTAATTTAAAAGAAATATTTGCCAGAAATTAACGTTATTTTCTTATTGTTTACGTAACATAATTTTATTTGTCTATTTTATTATTATTTATTATTTATATAATTATTTTATTTAAATCACCAAATGTAATTAAAATGGATTTTATTTGATAATTAATAATTATAATCATAATGAATTTTATTTTCAACATTGTCCAATACATTTTTATTTTAATAAGTTATACGATGTGTATATGTTTAATATTAATATAGAAACAAAATATTTAAATTTGTTTATTGTAAAAACTCGTAATATTGTTGAAACTTGTTTAAAACATTTTCATTCTAAAAAAATAGTCAAAGGTCCATCTAATTGATGTATGTAAACATACAGTGACCATATTTTGTTGATATTATTTATTAAAGAGTGCCATCTATATCACTAACAGTACTACTGTTGCAATAGTTCCTTTTTATTAATTGTTACGAATAATGCTTTTTTTTCAATATATATTAAATATATCTGCGTGTTAAATTCAATAATTTCTATTCCATTACAGTGTCTAAAAATTGTTGGACATAATCTGACGTGCCATCAGTGTGTATTGTGTAAAATTTAAATAGGGAAAAATCTGATCTTCATTGTTGAATATATGTAGAACACTTCACTAATGGCATTAATGTCTTGCAATTTGTAGAGTGGGCGAGGCTTTTATAATTATTATTTACCATAAAAACAACCAATGATGATTATGTACTTGTACCACTTTGATATTCTTGTCATTATAGTACAATGTAAATTGTTTCCACCTTTTTTTAAATATGGTAAAATCAAAACAGTTAAACCAATGTCAGTCAATATGTGGTAGTGCATCTTTTCGTTTTTATTCCATATTAAATAATGTATAACCATTAACAATTCAAGTTAGAGTGTTTTCTTTCCAGACACAACCTCTATAGGTCTAATCTAAATGCGTGTAATCAAAGAGGTTATGATCTAAGCAAAGCCTTGTAAAAAGGGAAATATATTACTTGTTTAAGTTAATTTTATGGGACCAAGGTCTTTGGAGTAATATAAGAATTAGTTTCTTATATTCTACCATCATAAATTGAGGGCTACTTATTGTCCCGCACTCGAATATTTGTTGCACCAAATGTGAAACTAAGTATTTAAAAAATAATTACCAACTTACCATATGCTATAAGGTCATAAAAGATTATTAAATTATTATTTTACTTCTAGTTATAAAAAAAATAACAAAATTAAAAAATGAAACGACTTATAAAACTTTATTTAAGTAACAAAATTATATTGATAAACAAAGACTCAACAAAACAAACTACTATAATAAATAAATAAATGGTTAAAAAAACATATTTTCATATTTAAGAGCTATAAAAGTTATTAATATTTTCAAATTATCTTTCCATAAATACATTTAAAACAAATTTAACTTAACTAAGTAAGTGTTTATTTAATTCATTTTGATCTCGATTTTGTAATTCCTGTAAAAGTCTCGATTAAATTATTTCAATAGAAAAAAGCAAATAAAATAAAAATACTAACCGTTTTATTTGTGTTATTTAATAACAATTCTGATTTTCTAAATCGTTTTGTAACAAATGGTGCGAATAAATCTGGATTATCACAAATTGATTCAGGGTAAATTGCATTAACTATAAGTGCAATTACAAATGTTACTACAAATCCTAGAACTATATAATACATATAACTAATGCGATAAAAATAGAAATAGTCGTCATTTGATAACCTAAAAAAGAAAAAAATAATTACTAAAAAATTAATTAACTATCATATTACTAATGAAACTATTATATTATGCTTAAAATAAAAAACAATGCAAATTTAGTTGTTTACTTTTATTATATATGCCTTAAAAAGTTAGTGTACAAATTTAAATTATATAAAACAAATATATGTATAATACGTTAAATCTTACTTTAATATATTTAATATAATATAAAAATAACTATTATATTTAAAAAATAACTAATAAATAAAAAGTTAAGAAAAATATTTTATCATATAATTAAGGTTTATTACTTTGTAGATAATGAAAAATGTTGTCCATTATAGACACTTCCATTTAACGCAAGGCATGAATTTGTATATGTTGGTAAATTTTTAATTGGAGGTTTGGGTCCACCAAATCCAATTGCAAATGAAAATATCAAGCCAACAATGAGACCAGTTAATGAACCCTAAAGTAATAAAATAATTTTTAAACGAAGTTTGTTCCATTAAATAGTAGAAATAAAATACCTTTTGATTAATATGTGGTAAAAGTACTCCCAGTGTAAACACAGCTAATATAGGTCCGCCAATTACTCCGAATATAGTAAGTGAAGTTTGAAGTATGGAATCAAAATATTGAGCCAAAAAAGCCAATAATAAACAAATTATTCCATAGACAAGCACTAACATTTTCATACAGTACACTCGTTTTTGGTCAGACATTTCTTGTTTTAATAGAGGCTAAATATATTTTAAAAGCGTATATTAATATTTATTATTTGTATTATTCACAAAAATATATACCTTAACATAGTCTTCCATCGTAACTGCAGCTAAAGAATTAAGTACTGGTGACACAGAACTTAATGCAGACGAGAATATACCAGCTACGAATAAACCAGTCAGTCCAGGTATAGATCCCATAGTATCCAATACATACAAAGGCATTAACTGATCTCCAGTTGTTATACGACCAGATCTTTAGGAAACGTTTATATTATATTTTTTTCTAAAATAATGATAATATTGTGTCGAGAGTACTTAATTGGATCACAGCTGTAATACTTTGAAAACATCGCTAATCCAGAAAAACTTGTTGAAATGGATAACAAAATTAAAATTGGTAAGCTATACCATAAAGATTTTACTGCTGTTTTGTAGTCTTTCATAGTTAAATACCTTTGTACTTGGGTTTGATTAATAGCATACAAAGAAACATAAGTAAACATACCTCCAAATATCAAACTAAACCAACTATGTCTTTCTGTTGGATCTATATTAAAACTAAAATTATAAAAATAGAATTTAGTTATAATTATAAAAATAAAATTATATTGGGTATTGTGTTATTTTAAAATTCTAATGAGTTTATTATGTACTTATTAAATTGAATCCGTTCATATTTATCAGAAATCTGCCAAATTTGTGATATTCCACCAGTTTCATACATGGCGACTCCAATTACAGCATATATTGAAGTAAACATAAGAAATGACTAATATTTTAATTTAAAAAATTATAATAATAATTATAATTTTATATTTAAAATAAATTATTAAGTTATTAATTAAATAATAAATCCATTCTGATATGGTATATAAACAAAGTATATTTTTTAGGTTTATGTATAAAAAATTTTAAGTAACGATTTTTTAAATATAAATTACACGAATAATTAAATTAAATAAAAAATATACTTTACTAAATTACCATCATACTATTATATTGAATCAAAATTAACGTTTATTAAATAATTACTTGAAATACGTCTGTAATAATGACTGCTTTAATTCCTCCAATAGTAGAGTAAAATACACATACTAAACCTACTAATGTAATAGAAGATACTAAAGTTAATCCAGTTACAGCTTCAAGAGCTATTGATGGAGCATATAAGACCATTGCCATGTAAAGTATCATTTGTATGCTAAATGCTACTGATGTAAAAATTCTTGTTAAACGACCGAATCGTTTTTCTAAATACTGTAAAGTAAATAATTTTTTTATTAATTCTATAAAATTGTAGATTATGTATCTTACTTCGTAAACAGATAGATTTCCAAGTTTAAAAAATACAGGTAAGAATACATATGCAATTATTGGTGTTCCCAAAATATAAGATAAATTGATGACAACAAACTGTGTACCACGGGTATAATTCTCTGCACTTACACCAAATAATGTAATAGCAGACATAAAACTAGCCATCAATGAAAAAGCAACTAGTATAGTACTTTGATTTTTATTACCAAGCATGTACTCCTTAAAAAGTAATAAATTTAATTTTAATTAAAACGGATTAGCGAATAAAAACTTACCTGCGTTGTTTTCTGTTTACCACCTGTAAATCGATAATATATACCAATCGAAGCAGATATTCCTAACATTATACCAAATACAATATAATCAACAATACCTAATCCCATTTTCACTATAATATAATCTTTGTAAAATAAGTACCTGAAAAAATTTAAACGGCGATTAAATATAGAATAATACATTTCGTTACGTACTATTAATATATATTAAATTAGTTTAATAGGTCATTGCTATTAAACATAATTTAATTCAAGTAGAATATTATACAATATACAGTATATTTATAATATGTTACATAATTTTTACAAAATTATATAACGTATTAGTTTAAAAAAAATTATATTTAAATAATTATTCATACAAAGTTTATTATAATCGAACAAATTTATTAATCATTTAAAAATAAATTAATTTATACCCAATCAGGGACCACAAAATATTGGCGTGCAATAATGATTAACATCCATACTCATGTCACCAATCGGATTGGCAGTATTAAATTATGCGATTTTATTTTGATATTTAAATTTAAAAGTTATCTGTAAAATCGATAAGTAAACGAATAAATAGATAAGGAAAACAATTAAAAAATTCGAAGAAAAAATCCAAAAACAACTAGTTAGTGGGTATTACTTTTTATGATATTGTCGTTGATGAAATATATGATTTTATAAAATTTATTTTGGGTCAATAGACAAACAATCATATAATATATTAAATATTAATATTAACCAAATATGTTAATCTCCTTCATTATTTTCATACTGTTCAAAATATATATGAAAACCTTTAGAACGGAAAGGTGTTTTGTGTTTACATTTCATACATGATAATTTGATTTTTTAATTCTGACCATGAACAATATTCATTGTTCCACACAATTTAATTATTTTATTAACCGCCGAATTTTAAAAATAATAATAAAATCCTTCATTGAGTTTATCTTATGACCTTGTATTATTTGATAAGGAAAGTCGACATTCTCACGATTAAATAGTTATAATTTGTATTTTTAATATTATTATATATCATTACGAATTCTGTAACAGGTGTAGAGAAAACTGATCAAGATAAACCTACTATCACTTAATCTTCACTGATTGTGTTTAATATTTACTTGTAATTTGTAAATTTGTCGACATAATAGATTCAGTTAAAAGATTTAAATAATATTTTAGTTTTATAACATTATTTTTAATTCGTATTTAAAGTAACAATTAATAGGTGTAAACGACTTAATAGTTACTAATATTTACTCGTACTAGGTACAAGTGAATGAATTCAAAACTAGACATATTGCGGTACTTTTCTAAAATGACTTCTATCCCGTTTATTGGTATGTTTGTTAATTGTCTTGTATGAAGTTACTTATATATTGATGATTTTATTTTTTAGATATTGGCGCAAATTTGACAGATTTTATGTATAGAGGTATTTATAATGGTAATAAAAAACATAAAGAAGATTTAGAAAATGTTTTGGACCGTTCTTGGAAAAATGATCTTAAAAAGATAATCATAACTAGTAGCAGTTTAGACGATTCCATTGCAGCTTTAAAAATAGCGTCATTAAATGGTAATTATTTCGATTAAATTAAGTATAAATTGTTGTTTTCAATTTTAAAAATATTACAGAAAATCTTTACTGCACTGTTGGTTGTCATCCAACCAGGTGTAATGAATTTAATGAGGCAGAAAGTCCTGAAATATATTTAAATAATTTAACAAATGTGATAAAAAATAATCGGCTTAAAGTAGTAGCAATAGGAGAGTGTGGACTTGATAATCAAAGATTACATTTTTGTTCTAAATCAACCCAAGAAAAGTATGTTGATACTAAATATCATACTAAAATATACTTTTTCAACATAATATTTATTCTGTAGGTATTTTGAGATGCAATTAAAATTAAACGAACATTTTGATCTACCATTATTTTTACATTGTCGTGATGCTGCTCCTACATTTATAGATATACTGAAGAGAAATGTTAATTATTTAAAATCGGGTGGTGTTGTACATTCTTTTGATGGCAGTTTGAAAGAAGCCATGGATATAATTAACTTAGGGCTTCATATTGGAATTAATGGATGGTAAGAGAAACGTTAAAAATTATTCATTTTTAAGAATTTTATATTAATATTCCTTTTAATATATCTTATTTATTTATATTTACGTTATTATTATCATATTATTGTTAGTAAATTCTATTTCAGGTACATTCTCATACTTAAATGTCCGAAAACCTTATTGAAACGTTAATTGTGCTTTTAGTGTTACTTTTATTAACTAAAATTTAATATCTTACAGTTCGTTACGAACAGAAGACAATTTGAAAACAGTATCGGAAATACCTATAGATCGTCTTATGTTAGAAACAGATTCTCCATGGTGTGAAATAAAACAAACTCATCCTTCCTATTCATATGTACAAACCAAGTTTAATTCAGTGAAAAAAGAAAAGTATACAGAAAGTTGTATGGTTAAAGGAAGAAATGAACCATCTACCATTAAGTGAGGGCATAATAATTAATTTAATATTATTAACTTGTTTATAATAGAATATGTTTCGAATATATCATAAAGAGTATTATTTATTATTATTATTATTATTATTTAAATTATCAGTTTTAAAAAAAGTTAAATCCCTATTTTTATAATTTGTTAATTATTGTTTTGCGTAAAAATGTTTTCAAATACTATTTATTTACACTTAAATTTTTTTGGTGGTATTCATATTTTCAAAATTAATTAAATACTAATTTGTTCGCAAAGTATATATTATTATTATGTGACTTTGTTACATTTAATACTTTAAATAAAATAATTAGACAATTTATATTTTTCAGACAAGTTTTAGAAGTATTAGCTTCACTGAAAAAAGAAGACACTGTATCTTTAGGAAATCAAATATATCAAAATACAATAAATGTATTTTTCAAAGAAAAGGATTTAAAATAGTATTTGTTATTTGATATATTAATTATATATTATGATAAACTTGTAGTATAATGTGTTAATATTTTTTTTATTTGTATAAAATATAAATTAATAATATAATTAAAATGATTTAAGATAATGCGAGTGTTGGACTTGATATCGTCATTATTTATTGCCATAGTAAACTTTATTGTTTAGCATGCATTTGTTAGAATTAATATTAAAATATATTATCTGTAACTCAATATTGTTTAAAAAAAATAATTTTTTAACTATTGCCATAATTTTGAATTTGGTTAGTATTGCTCTTTAAAATTCTAAAAAAGCAATTAAAATAAAACAAAAAAAACAACTAAAAATTTTAAACAATGTGTCAACATTTTTAAATAAAGCAATAAAGATTAATTTAATAGATCTATAAAAACCTGTAAAATAAAATTATTTGACGTACTAATTTTGTTATATTCTTTTAATTAAACATAGTAGTTGCTAATGATTATTGCAGATTAATGTTGGTTAACAATTCTAAATTTTAATATTTGTTCACTGTTGTTATTTTATATTAAGAAATTTTAAAAATATACGACAAATAATAATTATAATAATACGATATACAATGTGTATATACAAATATCAAAAAATGTAAAATGGTTTATAAAAATTAAAAAATTTAATGGCAACTGTGAACTTATGAATGAAAATACACTCGTGGAATAGTAGTGATACGACAAAAAGGTTAACAGGAAATAACTGAAAATATTTAGGATGCATATTATATCGCAACATTCATATTTATTAAAAATATTTATAAATTAAATAATTTATAAAAATTTTGTTTATTCAGTTTTATTGTATAATTGTTTTATTTTTTAAACAGAAAAATAAAAGGAGTTTTACCATATGAAAAAGTGATCACAAAAAAAAAATATAAAATATTGTACTTACCTAAAACTAATAATATAAACTAATTGTAAATTTCTTCACTTCAACTCGAAAAAATATCATATATTTTAAGTAGAACACAAACACGAATAATATACTGATAGGATACAATTCTTTTTTCTTTACTCACGTTCTCTTTCTTTCTCTCTCTCTCTATCTATCTATCTATCTATATATATATATATACCAGGAAGAAAATATTGGAAACTAGAATTTATAATTGTTATTTACTTACTTTATAATTAAGTGTGATATCCAATCTATTAAATATCGTTGTGGTAAATATTTATAAACTGATTTTAATATTGAATATTATTTAAATTATATATTATATAGAGTAGTTAATAGAGTATGTATAATGTTTAATAGTTACAGACTATACAATTGTACATGTCTAGATTACAGTAGGTGTACTATAGCTTGTATGTACAAGTTGTAATATTAAAACGATGCAGGTAAAAATGTGTTATCTTAACCGATTATTGGGTACGTGCATGTAGCTATAAACTGTATATATCTAATTTATATCTACGCAAATACACATATTTATACATAATTGCTAATGTTAAATTGAATATGAAGGCGTACAAAATAATGTTACTATTTTTAGTACCTACTTACTATACCTGATTTTATGCTTATACATTAATGCTTCATTATGTAGAGCGTTATTATTTATTATTAATGTTATTATAAATATGCAACTCATTAAGAAAATTCGTTTTTTATTATGATTTTTAGATATAAAGTTTTAATTAGGTATTTTGATATGTGGATATTATTATTTATATTATTTTTATAAATATAACTTAAAAAGCAACATTGAGATGAAGTACGTTTTTAAAACTCCTAATAATAATCTATATATTTCATTTTGATTTATATTTTCCGTATTATTTATAAACATTATTATATTTATCTTTACCACTACCTATTTAATAATAAATACATTATAAGTGTTCACTTTTTTATACGCTAGTTCTTATCGTTGAAGTTTCTATAATTAAAGACGAATGTATTTTAGATCATAGAGTGTCGGGAAATCGTACGATTTTTATTATTTTTAATCAAGTATATACTAACGTGATTGTATTGGGAAATATATGTAATGATTTCGCTTTGACAGGTTCTAAAGAGTAGGTGTACGTTTTTAATTAATTCAAAATAAGTGGTATAATATGAATATCCTGGTTTAACTCTTTTAACTAATATAAATAAATTAAAAATTACATTGTTTTTCATATCGAGTATTTTATATATAAAATGATTATTTTCTCACTATTTTTTTCCCTATTTCACGTAATTTCTATTTATTTTAACAGTAAAACAATTCTGTTGTATTCTATTAAACCAACAGGATATATATATATAATTGAAATATTTGATTATATCAAAATATGATATTGATATTATTTTCTTATGATTGCTCATAATAAAGTCAAATGTCAGTCGTGAAGTATGCTATTCAGATTATTTACTGATATTTGGTAGTAAGATTAATTAATTATAAAATGTAAGTCAACGGTGTTTTGTAAATTTGCACAAAGAAGTGATGAAAAATAGATAGAAAGAAAGAAAAAAGTGTATTATTTATTACGTATAATAAATACATTATTTCCATAACTGATAAATGTATAAATATTTTAAAAAACTATCGGATGACAACGAATATTCATCTTAATTGAGATACTATAAATAAATTCTAGGAATATTTTAAACTGTGATGTAAATTATGTAATATGATATATAAAAATTGTATCATTAGATTAAGTTTTATGTTTGATGTAAATTAATACGTATGAATATTACAAACTTCATAATTATTTTTCGTGTAATTAATATAAAAATATTTTTGCATTAAAATAAATGTAATTGTGATAATTTTTGTATCTATAAGACCATTTAACATATTATTTAATATCATAATTAAATTGAATAATATGTCTTTGTATTAATGTTTTATAAAAATGTGGTGTATGATTTTTGGGGAAAAATATAATTTAAAATATTTTGAAAAATTGTTTTTTAAAAACAAATCCTAAAACTTGTATTTTTACAAGGTTAACCAAACTTGTTTCTAATAATATAAATAGAAATATTGAAGAAACTGGTTAAAAAATATTTATTTTTCTAATTATTTACAGTTTAAATTTTTTTAAAAATATTATTATTATTATTATTTAATAATATTTAATTTACAAAAATATTGAGCAATTATGAGCAAATTTATGTGTTTTGGGTATTAAAACATTAAAATTATTAATATATCTAAAAATATTGTAACTATATAGGTTTACATTTTTTGGAATACTATAAATTCAATTTTATTTAAATTAAAAATGTTTAAATAGTAAAAGTAATTCAATTTATAATATATATATCGAAAAATGTGTTTTGATGATAATAAAAGGAAAGTATGGCGTATTACTAAATCTAAAAGAAAACATTTATTACATGTTTATAAAATCTATAGACTATTGGTAAACAGTATATAGTCATTTGAAACACATAATTACAGTTTTTTGTGTGTAACACTAAAATATAGAAAAAACAGATAGATACATCGGTAGGTAAATACATTTTTTTTATTGATATAGAACTAATTACATACTTTTAAAATATTTTGTCAATGTGTATAGAAGATATTATTAGTTCTACATTTATGTCCATATATTAATAGGAATGTACAGTATTTGTATGAATATTGATCCCTTAATACAATATTCATTTGTTATACATACTATACTTAATACTTTCCTCAATATACATCATAGTGAAAGGATATTAAACATGAACATTCATACTATAAGTAATATAGACTTTTTATATTTACATTTTACAATGTAACGTAATAAAAAATAAATAATTTAAATTTTTATTAAATTATTTTTACCCTTATACTATACAAAATATAATATTATGACTGTGGTGTTTAAGGTTTCTTTAAAAAATTTGAATAATTCATAGAGTAAGAGTACTTTAAACAGTAAAATTAGAAAAAAAGATAATTGTTATAAATTAACGACAAATTAAATATGACGATTAATACGATTGAATATGTATAAAAGTAGTGTGTGTTATAAAGAATTAAAAGCATTTGACTTTTTAGGGTATAGATGTAAGTACCTATAATATATATATATATATATATATTATGTAATAAATATTACACACGTTACTTAATTATAATCACAACTTTTTAAATATATAGATATACAAATTTGATATTTTTCTATGTATACTATTATTAATATTTAAATATAACTATAATTTAAAGAATAATCTAAGAATTCATATTATAATAATTATTATGACCAATATAATGTTCCATAATAGATAAATATTGCTTCCAAAAATAATTATTATTTTTAGAATTTAAATAGCGTTTTTAAAATATGAGAATACTATCGCCATATAATTTTACTTTTTTTTATTCATATATGTATATTAAATTATATTAAATGACAAAATATACTAAATTCTATAATTAATTATACACATACAGCTATCAATATCTCAAACATAACATATAGGTACGAAAAATAATATAATTATTGTAATTTATATATTCTTTGAAAATAATTATATTGTTTTATCGAGAATAATTTTTTGTTATTTCTATTATATTTAAAATAGGTTAAGTTATTGTAAGAAAATCTTATTTTTATAAGAATAATTACATTATTAAACTTCGCGTGTGTTGTATTGGTGGTAACATGAAAGTATTAACAAGAATTAAGCAAAAAATATATCTCCGTATATTAATGGTATATAGGTAACTGTCTTCAAAGTGGTTTAAGTCTTACTATATGGTCCTAATCCTAAAATTCTAAAGTATCGCAGATATCTATATATATATATATATATATATACAACTATAAAATATAATTGACATTTTAAAAATATTTTATTTCTTCTATAATTCTATGTAGGATATGTATAATATTTAATGCATATTATACCTACAGCCGAAAAAAAAATTAAGATACCTAATTTTAAAATAATTATCGGTATAATATTTCATATGTTATTATTACCCGTTCTATTTAAGTTTACTATAGAGTGCTTAATTATAAGCATATATATATATATTTAATATTTTGTAGTGGTAATTTTGTAGAAAAGTACAATTCTTCATTTTCTTTGAAAATTTATATATTTTATACGACTATTACATTATAACACAATTGTCCTTTAATACTCATATTATTGTCACTTCTATAAAATTTGTCAACCCTTTTAATACTATTTTTAACTAGGCCAATTTTGCTCATACCACACAACAATGTTGTACATAATGCGTATTTTTAGTGAATTTTAATCACTTTACACATATGTGCGGATAATTATATCATACTATTTATATGTCGTAAATAATTTTTGGTAACTCATATTCTTTTCCGATGCGTATTTTAAACTTAATATTATAACGTAAATAGAGATTTAATATGTTATAGTGAAATTTCTGACAATATATCTAAATCACTAATGAGTTGAGGAATTTATAATGTATAAATGTGTGTGCATGTGAAGAGAAAAAGAAAATTAAAAAAGATCGATTGCATATTTTCTATAAAATACTACGCAAATGTTAAAAATATTGAAGTAAATACGAAATATATTTTCAAATGATATTATTTCAAGATAGTAAAATCCGTTATTGCGTGTTTTGAAATAATGGTCCCGATCTCATTTGCGTAGTATTCTCATCAGACTTAAGATTAACTCAGTGATTGTATCGTTTTTTAGTCATAAAACTACCTATTTAAAAGGTTATTTTTGGGCTTAAATGAAAAATGACCCTCGAAGTTTTGCTCTCAATGGATGTGTATATTGAGTGTGATGTATAACGTTCACTGGTTGTTTTGTTAGATTTGCTAACATGCATGCTAATGATAATTCCAAAATTCGTATCACGCTTTGTAATACAAGCCAACACCATGGTTTTTCATATGAATAAACTCCTTAAAAAACAAAAATGAATTTATATAATATTTATGTATATTTATTATTGCTAAGTAAATTGTATTTTAATATTATATACGTTATAATAATGTAACGAATAAATAAATATAAATAATACTTAAATAAATATCGTGTATAGTTAATTTTAATTAATCGTGAAAAATGTATATATTTATAAACAATAAAAAAACTAATTAATTATCAGTTAGATATAAGTTTAATTTATAAATTAGATTATTATAATTATATTTTTATTATTCGAAGAAATTTAAGAAATGTATTTATAATTATTTAAATTATAGTTTAATTGTTAAAAATAATGTATTTAAAAAATTTAGTAACTTACTACTTACCAATTAAATTTACATCTGTAGCGAAGTTAAAAAAACATAATAACATTGCCAGCCCTGCACAAATATGAACGGTTTTTATCACCAAAACAATCTCGGATTTAGTAACAGCAACTTTTGAAGTACGTCTTCTAACATTTTCCATTTTAGTATCTCCTGTTCCATTTCCTCGATTCACAAATGCTATATGGTTTAATATAGTACTTAAAGTCATTTCAGAACTCTAAAATAAAATACATAACAAGTTAATTCGTTTTGTACTCTGTGTAAAATATTAATATTATGAATTTTAAACTAACTAAATCTGAGAAACTGCTCGAATGTCTGGTTGTTGGTCTTGTTTCCTGATCAGCTTGTCCAGTAGACTTAAGTCTAAAACTCCTTTGAGGCTAAAATTAAGAAAAATTAGAATCAAAAAATAATATTAAAATATTAACGTGTTTTACTTGTAATGGTGTCAGTAATGATGACGAAGTTGTTGGTGAAGTATCATTCGTTATACCCAACTCTCCAGTTTTTGGAAATTGCCATGATATTGATTTGGCAAAACTCTTGCGCCATGAACTTTCTTCTGGTTCTGTACTGTCATTAGAATTGTTATTAGGACTTAGTGCCAAAAATTGTTTGCTTCCTTCCACACAACTCAATCGTTCTGTAATGTTGATAGGTATATTATTTGCTTGTAAAATTATTTAAAACGTATAATATCATAAAATGTACTATAATTACTTTGAATAATACTTTGAACTTCACTAGATCTTCTTGATGGTGTAGTTGGGCTTAATAATGATCCAGATCTTTTTTGTCGTTGCACAAAACTACTAGCTCTCCGATTCATTCTGTTAAAGCTGTTAGCCACTTCTGATGGTGCTGTTATTTTCACAGCTAAATATGATATAATATCGAATACGTGTATAAATAAATAAATATTACTGTATTATAATATTATAAATAATATAACTGTTTATAATTATATTAAAATTACTTGGTTTATCTTTGGAATCTGATTTTGATTGGTGTGGAACTAAAAGGGCCGGTACAAATGCAGCTGCCATTGATGTAGCTAAGTTATTGTATGGAGCTAATATTCCTAATTGCATTATACCTGTATACATCAATATTACACATAAAATTATTAATAAATAAATATACATACATATATACATAAATACAAACATACATACATACATATATATATATATATATATAAGGTTAATAAATTATTATTACAATATATTTTGAAGAATTTAAATAAATTAAACTTTAATTTTAATTATTAATAAACTCAAAACTTTAAAGGAGTGAAAATATAAGATATATATTAATTATAAAACAAAATATTGATAAAAAGACATAACTACATTTTTCAATAACATTAAATAAATAAAGCTATGGCGAAGAGTATAAGGTATACTATTTATGTTATTTAACTAAGATGTTAACGACATATAGTATTATTTACATATTATTAATGTATTTTAATCGATCAAATTATGAATTAATCGAACAAAATATATACATATTCCAATAAAAATTGTAGTTCACATAATGACCTATTTAACTAACTATATTAAAAGGAATTTTTTTTACGCAACTACAAATCATTTATTTTGTTTTTTGTATTTATTTAGTGTACCAAACTTACCTTTGTGCCTTGAATCAAAATTTTGTAAAACAGATTTCGGCATGCGCTTAACAAGCGTCATTACTTTAATACCCAAGTACAGGAAGAAACAGCATAGCCAAATACCCCATAAATGCAAGAGAATACGCACTGCGTTACCTAGTACCTATTTTGACAGTAATTTGTGATATTGTATTTTTTTGATAAATTTACGTATTACACGAATCCCATTACTTACCCACAACTTATAGTCAATTGCCGCAACAACTTCTGCTGGAACTAAAACTCCAACAATCAATACAGTAGCCGTTACTACGACTGATTTACGTCTCATATTTGAGGGTCCGGCTTGTAACTATATATTTATACATAAACATATGTATTAAAAACTTTGCTTGACAAAATTATTTTTAATCGTAGAGTTAATATCTAAATTAAACTGACTTGAGTTAATTGTATGTAGGCTAATTGCAATAAAGATAGAGCTGTTATTAAGCTGCATAAACCTAGGTCCCATATTAAATGTGTAACAACTGATGAAATATTCTGAAAGGTAACGAATTAGGTAAGCGTATTTTTACATGATGAATTGACATTGACTTACTCGTCTTGTATTATACGGGTCGACAAATAATACAAATGCTCTACAAATACCAGTAGCCAGTAATAATGCGTTAATTGCTGCCATATATGGTTTTTTGTTAGTTGTTTGTGATCTTTACAAAATTTTATTAAATATTTAATATATTAGTATTATAGTATATATAGTATAAGAAAATAATATATTTATTTATAAAAATATAAATATATAAGGATTTTAAAATTTTACGTTAGAATTTTATTTACAAACATATATCCCATATGGTATAAAAATAATAATCCATACGATAATATATAATATTTATATTTCTGTACAAATAACGTACTAGTGTATTATGTGTATGTAAGTATATTTGATGAAAATATTCACAAAAAATTACAAATTTGTTTACATATTTGTATACCTGAATACTTATAATATAACACTCGTATATCGTACGCTTTATTTTTAATATTATTATTATTAAAAATAATAACGCGTAGTTTTTAAAGTATAAATGAAGCGAAACAACCGTTGATTTTTGTATTTTGTTTTTAAGTTATTGATATTTATTCAAATTTATTTTACGTAAAACGTTTAATAATAAAAATATAACACGAATTCCCTATTTTTAAAAATTTGTTTTTATTTGAAAAACAAAAACATATATATTGTTGTATAACGTCAACAAATTGTAATAATAGGATCGAGACGTTTAAATATTTTCTAAATTACAATAAGATTATTAAGCATGAGTCAAGTATAAAATGTTATCATTTATAAGCAATGAACGTAATAAAAGTTTACCTGATGTTTAGAATTGAAAACACGGCATAAAACGACAAAATGAAAAATAGGCAAGCGAATCCGTAGGAGTGTATATTAAATGTCCATATAAGTTGTTCGACGCACACATTATCCCATGTAGGGTGAGGTGAATGGTCCATTGAGCTGGTCATGTTGCATTTTTTCCACACTTTATCTTTGCACTCTTCTAGATTCTTAATGCAATCTAAAAATTAAACGTATCAAATATTTTAATAATGTAGTTTTTAATAAATATTTATTATATAAAAATAAACACCGTTTAACTAGATTTAATCATAATTCAATAAGTAACAAAAAATCAGTTATAAAATAATGACAAGCTTTATTAGAGACACGTAAAAAATAAAAAAAAAACAAAGTTTAATCGATTCTTAATTGTTTGGGATGATTGTGATACGAAGCTATATTGTATTATTTTAAAATGGAGACCGACAATAATTTAAGGTGTTTGAATTTAAATTCTTACAGAAGATTATTTTATTAATAATTTTTATGTTGAAATTTAAACGTATATTACGTTTTTAAAAAATCGTGTTAAAAATTTATTATGTAAAATTGTTTAATATGGAATATAATATGATAATTCTAGCATTCGTTTCAAATGTTATTATCTGAAATTAGAAATTCTATCGTAATTTGTATTAAATAAGAATATAAAGTACATATCAATAATTTTGCTATAGAACTAGAAATTAATAAATATCGGAGGACTTCAAAAAATGAACTATTAAAGTTAAATATTTTACTTTTATGAAATTTTAAACATCTGAATAATGAAGGTTAAAAATGGGCTACATTTTTCTAAAAATGTATAAAATATATAATATTTATTACAAATATTTTTTAAATTATGGTGTTGTAAATTTAATTAATTCAACATTCAAACAAAAAATAGTATTTATAATTAATATAACAAATTGTTAGATATTTTTAAAGAAAAATTGCTTAATAATACTTCACATAAAACTAAAAATAGATATATTTATTTTTAATATAAATTAATTACGTGTCACAAAAATCTAAAAAAGTTGTGTTAACGAAATTATTAATCTTGAAATTGATTTAATATAAAAGTTATAATACATTTTAGTTTAAATTTTTTAAATAATTACTTTATCAATATAGTAAATAAATTATTAAATATAATTATCTTAAAATGTAATGTGTATAAACACATTAAATATGTGTACATTTTGCTAATTTAAATTGACATATTTTATGAATATAAACATTTTATATTACATTTGTATTTTTAGACATGTATTTTAAATGTTTATTAATAAAATATTATGTTAGATAAAACAACTTTAAAAAAGCGGGTAATTTTGAGTTACTAATTTGGTACTCGTTTCACCTCGTTTACATCGATGCAAATTAGTTTTGTATTATTACTTTCGTTTTGAGAATAATGATTAATTATCGAAAAACGGTTTTAAGTGAAATTATTTTTTTTCTAAAAATGCTTGTATTATTTATAATCTTTATTTTTTAACTACTTTTTGTGTTTTAAAACTGTTAAGTCTACAAAAAAATTATACCGTACCAAAGTTGAATTTGTGTTTAATTAATAATTGATTGATGACAATAGTTTTCAGATATTATGCTTACTTAAAAAAACGTTTGTTAAAATAAAAATATATTATTATAAAATCGCAATATATTCTTTATCTTATATTTAATATACTTTTGTAATTTGTCAAAAAAAATTATATA
>JAIPRN010001625.1:0-42091 GCA_025469175.1 Geopemphigus sp. TES_GeoC_2020
TTTCGACGATTTTTAACCAATTTTCGTTTTTTTTTTTTTTTTTTGTCCGCCAATCTCTTCTACCATAATTATTGTTCTACCCGTTACGCCGTGCACCGTTATAAACACGCGCGTTTATACGTCTAATCAAAAAATCGAATCTTTTGTACGCTACGTGTACATATATATATCGTTAAATAATAATAATAAACGGCGCTTAGTCATGAGAAAAAAACAACGTACGAAACGGACGCCCGAGGGGCGCAACGCGCGCGGATTTCGTTCTCTTTTATTATTCATTATTATTATAGTCGCGTCCCCCCCTCCCCAATTGCCACAGCGCCGCGCGATCGGGATGTGACACGATCATAAAGGCCTTCCGGTGCAGGTCACTGCTGGAATCCGCTGGAAGTCTACCGGAAGAAGGCGTTTTTCGACTTCGGCGGCGGATTCCTTGTCGCGTCCCGTTCGGTGCAAACGTTCTCGCGCGCGACGCGGCGCCGCACAATACGTCCGGCCGCCCGTGGGAACGTGCCAAGTTTCGCAACCGCGCCGTCGGTTTTTCCGCGCGCATTCAATTTCGCGGCGAACGACGCGTGGGAATAAATAACGCCGGCACGAAAACCGTCCGGGACGTCAAACGGCCTATATACTTTTCGTATCAAAATGTCGTGCCCGTTGTGTTTTTCGGTTTTTTGTTTCACGGCGAACGGCCGTCGTAGGGTTGTCGCCGCGTAGGGCGTGATCGCCGTACGCCAAATTCGCCGAGGCGAGACAAATAACGAACCGGCGTTTTCCGCCGTTGCCGGCTGGTGAAACTACGCGTGTGTACGTCTACGACGGATAAAACAGAAATCGGTAACGGCGCGACGAAAACGTTAGGGAAAATCGTGGGATTCCACGTGGCCGACGGAGGACGGTTTCAAACTGGTTTTTCGGTCGAAACGGCGATTATTGGCGCCGTTCGGCCAAACGTTAGACACGGTAAACGGTCTAGCGAAAATACTGCGCGGAATCCGGTGCCCGAAAATAGACCCGGTATTGACGGAAACGTGACGGGAAAACGTCGGCGAATTCACATTTGCAACGGTACGCGGAACGAAATGTTCGTAAACCGTTTTCGTACGACTTTACTCCGTCGGGTACGCGTCGAACCGATATAACCTAACCGGGTTAATCTATAAACCGGTTACTTTACAACCGGGTACATGTTCCCCGAGCTTAACACGTTTCGGCGCATGCCGTGCTCTACGCCGGCATTTTTTTTTTTCGGCACCGTCGACCAGGAACCGGACGTGTGTCCCCGCGTTATAGCCGAAACGGAGGTAACGGCCCTGTAATCGCGTTCCCGAATCGTACGTGAAAATATAGCGCGGCCACACTTCGCCGCCATTGTTCCGCGACATATTAACGACGGCACAATGTAGATACTATCGCCGATGACAAAACGCGAATTCGACGAAACCGAGTCGCCGCGTCGTGTAACATCGGGACCGCGCGAGAGCCATTTTACGTACGATAAAAAACGTCGAGCTCGGAATATATAAATACATTTACGTTATTTATATTTATCGTTAATAATAACAAACGTTTCGCCGGAATTTTTCGGGAGGGTGAGGGGGTTAGTATAAACCCAAAATTTATCGTTATTTTCGAAATTACTTTCCGAGAGGAAAAACCACGTGCTCGCGGGATCGACACCGCGACGAAGAAGCGTAACCGTAATTACGCACGATACATAAATATTTCGCGCGACATCGCGTGACGGGATTTGAATGTCGGCTCGTCTTCGCACCCGGGCACGGCGTGTATAACAACAACGAAACGCGATTAATGTACGTAATAAATTTAATAAATAAAATAATAACGGGACACGCGGTGGCTACGGCGGCGGTGTGCCCGAACGAGAGGAGCGATTTAATTTACCGTTTTCGTTGGCGGTTGGGAAATTTATCGCGCAACAGGTCGAAGAGATTTATCAACGACGTTTCGCGTTTTTATTTTTTCGTGAAAACGATTCGGCGGAGAACGTACGCACGCGCGCGCGAAAAATGAAAAACAACGTTATTTCCTCGCGGAGAAACTAGGCGAAAAAAAAGAACCGGGCGCGAATAAAAGCCCGTAGTATATCGTCGTCCGTCGACGAGGTACGCGCGCGCGACACAGTGGGAACGACGACGGTGGGTGAGTGGGCAACGGGGTAGTAGTGAATAACTACGCGCGTACGTATATTTTTCTTTTTTTTTCGCTCGGCGAAAAGCGGAGCCCACCCGCGGACACGGGCCGGAGTGCCTGTCGATGTTTTCTTCACGGCGCGCACGGCACTTAGCGCCCGGGAAAAACGACCTCCATTAATATTTTTATTATATAGGTTTTCACTGTGAATATACGCGGCCCCGCGTAATGGACCCTGCCGTAACGGCCCCATAGACCGCCGGATGGGTAAGGCGACGGTCGAATAATAAACGATATTTATTTAACCGGGCGAACGACCGACCACCGTCGCCGCTACCTTAATTTCGACGATTTATATATTTCGGACGGGGTACGAGTATACGTGCGCGCGCCCTCGTGTATGCGCCTGGGGATGATTTCTCGAGTATAAATCATCGTCCGTTCCCGTGGGCGTTTCCAACGACAACGGGAAAACTATTAATATCGATCGCGATCGACGTACGCAGTCGGCTCAACACCGTCGATCATCGCCGCCGCTAACATATACGGCACGAGCCGCGTGCGATGTTTGTACCGAGATTCCCGTTCAGACCGGTGTCGGCCGATACGTACGCGACCAAAAACCGTCGGTCGTATAATTTGTCAGCGCTCTTCCGGTAAAGTTCGTACAACGCGGACAAAGTCGTGCGATGAGTCCGACCGACAACGCGGCGGTTCGTCGTCGTCAATCGATGTAACGAATTCTCCGGGCGAACACAAAACTGGCCGTACGGCCGAGAGATTCGGAGAAGAACGTCGCGTTTCTTGTCCACAAACGGACAAATTCCGTTTGAATCGCGTGGCCGTTACGGCGTCGTCCGCGGCCCGTCTGGTACAACCGTCGGCCCTAATCCCCTACTAATACGCGTCATTATTGTTCTTTCGATTATTTCGACAACGGTATTCGAAACGAACAAAGACATGTCCGTTCGTTCGAGGAGCAATCGTCGTTTATATTTATTTTCGTTACTCCCGGAACGAACGTCGAAATAACGTTACGTTCGTTTATCGTCGTCGAGTTAATTACGTGACTGTATATATATATATAACGTGTGTATAAAATAACATCGGACGCCCAGAAAACGATAACGCGCGCCTTCTAACGGTCGAATATATTCGATCGGCTGTGTTTTATTTTTAATATTAATCGAAACAGTTTCGATAGCCGTTCGTATTTGAATAAAAAGGGCCGTTAACGCCGCCTCGGGGTTCACGTCCAATTTGTGTACGCGTAGAAACTACGTTGCTGGGACGTAGCTGGAGTTTCTCGTCGAATACGTGTACGTCCGTGGACAACAGAAAACGGCGATTGGAACGGGCCCGTGGCCCTTCGACGGCACGTCACTTTCCGTCGTCTCGAACTAAACGAATTATCGATTTTTCCGTCGCGCGCGTTATGTATTTTCGGTCGATACGACGCAATAATAGGCCACTTTGTACACGTGTCGAAAAATCGGCGAAATAACGCGTTTCGCCCACTGGACGCCTCGTAGGGTCGCGCGGCCGTACAGCGTACTGTGGACGGGTCCGTGTTCACGCCGGCACGTCGAAAATGACGAAAATCGACCGTGGCCGATAATGGAAAGAAAATGGCCGAACGGCGTCCGGGGTGACGCGGCCGTACGAGTAAATAGGACGACTTTCCCGAATTCGTTCCACACACACGCCGCCGCGATACACGGCGTCCAGCGCGCGTTATTCGTCCAGACGGACGAACGAACGACACGCGCGAACGCAACGTTCAACAGGTAATACGGTCCGTAATATTTGCCGTACCACTCGCAACAGGTAGTAGCAGAGTCCGTGTCGCGCGAAATGAAGCCGCACAACAGGTAGAAATAGCGGGCGAAACGTCCGGCGGATAAAACCGATATCCGCGCGCACGTTGAAACGTAACAGGCCAGCGTGGAATACCGCCGGGCGGTATGTGTCGAAACCACCGTTGTTGTACGTAAAACGGTGTTCGAAATTCTCGTTGGAGCGACAAGCGACCGTTTACGTAGACGGCCGAAAACCGTGTCTATCGGTTCGTGGACGCGCGGCCCCGCGATAATTATCGAGGCCAGCGAGCACGCGCGGCACGTTCGTGTATCGTTTCCTACCGTACGGAGGAATCGGAAACGGTCCGTTTTAGACGGACGTGCGCGCGCGACTATTCGGGCCGCCGCCGACGGACGTTTACAGGTCGGTCGGTGGTAACGGCTTTTGCGATTTCGCAAAACGACAATCGAAAAGCCGCGTTAATACCGCGCACGTATGTACGGCGTGTACCCGCTGAGTCCGGCGCAGCGGTATAGGGGACCGACCCCCACCACGACTGGATCGCCAGTAAACGCGCGTATTGTGTTGGCGCGCGGTGCACCAATTATCCGCCCGGGAGTAAGTCAAACAATATACTCTCGACTTACGTACACACGCGCTTGTTTGCGCGAATTCGTCTCGGATTTGTCTCTGTGTAAACGGTTTCTCCGGGCAATATCTCGCGAACACTACGCCAACGTTCCCGAAAATTGTCGTTAGCTACCATCACATCCCGTGTTCACAATCCCCTCCCCGACGACATATATATATATATATATATATATATATATATATACGTTCGTTTTTTACTCGAACGCCGCGAATTTATTCGAAGTATCCGTACGTTTCGGTGTCGCGTGTGTGTTGTTCCCAATACCATTCGCCGTCCGTCCTCCGGAGCGGTCGATTCTCTCCGAGAGTTTTACGCGTTCGGCGTCGTACGCACGGGGTGGGGAGGGGGAGGACAACGAACCGTCGATTATACAATAAACGACGATTTTTCGTAATCGGACCGTGCGACCGTTTTCTTCGTTCTCTTTTCGCCAATAGTCGCCGAAATAGCCGCGATCGATTGAAAACCTACGCGTGCGTATGTACGAAAAACTTCGGACGGGCCCGTTGTCGTTGCGAACACTCGACGGGAAAATCTATCGTCAATTTTCGTTTTCCAATTCTCGCCGCCGTCGTCGGTACGACGGTGTGCTGTCGCTTTCCTAGGGGCCCGTCCGCGAAGAATTCCGTATACCATACCACTCGGCCGCTGCGTCGTACGGGGGCGACACGCAATAACCGCGACCATTTTCGCGAGATCGAAAAACGAAAATTTACGTGTTCCGACGGCCGCATACACAGATCGTGAAACAAACTCGGCGCTGGGCGACTAGAAGGATATATTCCGTCCACCACTCGTCTACGACCGTCGCGCGTTTTTTTTTTAAAAACGATTTTTTTCCGAAAGAAAAAAAAATTGCCCCCCTCTGACAATGTTTCGTCGTAACCTTCGCGTTTCGATTATTCCGGTTAATTTGAAACCGCGGTCGCCTCGTCTATCGTACGGCGCGACCAATTTTTCGGATTATATCGCGATAGTTAATTTAATCTTTAAATTACGTTATCCGAGCGCGCGTTTAAACGTTCTGTTTCGTCCGCGATCGTTTGACGTCGTTTTCGAAACGGAAACTGATTTCCGACGAAAATACCGCAGGGTTTCCTCTAGTCGCGAATCGTGGCCGTTTTTTCCGCTCGAAAATCAGACCGTCGCGAGTTCCGTACACCGTCGGATTACCGGACGTCGAATTTATGATAAAATCGCGGTCGTTTCAAAATTGTCTTCAATTTTTTTTTATAATCCGTCTACGGCGTTTCGTCGTTGAATATATATTGGCCAACTAAGTACACAAATACGAACGTACGTCATCGTTTATGCTAAACATCACGCGTCTGACTGCTTATCGGGGAAACACTTGTAGACGACTCGGGCGCGTCAGGAAATTTTATGGCCCCGGGTTGGCTTCGCCGGGCCGTTATCTACCGTTCAATAATTAAAAATTACGTGCGTAAATTACGGCGGCGATAAATTCGATCGTATAACCTAACCGTCACGACGACGGATTTCGTTAAATTTCGGATACCCGAGCGCACAATATTATAATATATTATTGTTTGACTAAAAATCGACGACGGGTGGGACTTAAGTTACACACACGCACATACGCGTATAAATATGGGGAAGACAAAACGATTTTCGTGTTTGTAAAATACGAGTGTTCACGGTGCGCGAGGAGACCTGCCTGCCTGCCTGCCTGCTTGCCTGGACGCGCAGTCTGAAACATAAAACTGAATTACGATATGGTTGTCATCCGCGTGGAGCCACGAATGAAATGAAATATCATAAACAGGTCTCGAACGCCGAGAACGAATAATATTTTATTTTCGGTTTTTTTTTTCACGTTTTTTTATTTTTTTTTATTTCTTATAACTGTCCTTATTTTCTCCCCGCCTATTGCTTCGCGTCCACCTCGTCCGTCGCGGCCCTCTCCCGCCGACCGAACAGAGTATAGGTTCCAGAACGTATATTTTAATTGCGGATTGTTTTTTATTTCCCTCCGCCACCGTAACCATCAACATCGCGGCGTCATCGTCGTCGTGGGCGGAGTATACACGCGTATTTAATATTTATATATGCGCGCGTGTATTGGATTTCACTACGGCCGACGTTGTGAAGTATTCGAGTACGATTATTTGAAACGATCGAATACACGAATTCGTATTTTCCGCGCTAGTCGCTCGGACGCGTTCTCGTCTAGTCGCGTATTCGCGTATCGCGTTATGACGCGTCGCTCGTAATCCACACGAAATAAGCGACAAACGAGCGTTAAATTCGTCGCGTTTAATCAAAAACGTCGGTTCGTCAGACGAATCATTCGTTTCGGTTTTAAACGTCGACGCGTACGCCGAGTCAACCGCCAGATTATCGTCACAATTGGTCGGTTAACGTGTTCGGTTTTTTTTTTATCACGGCGTGAAAGTACGATATTTACGCGACGAATAATTCGCCATAATTCGACGCGAATCGTTTAACGGCGCGATATATTACTGCCGTCGGTTTATCGTCGTTTAGCCGACTAATTGTTGGCTATCGGTACGTTAATCGGGTAATTTTTTACGACGCGTAATAAACGTCGTTGCACTTTCGACACAACTATCTTCTTTAATCAATGCCGTTATCGGAAAACGTACGAGGACGTTATTGTTTTTGACATGTGACGAACGTAAGTCATTCGGAACTCGTTCGAAATATGCTCTTCGGTAATCAAACGGTATTTATCGAAACGGTATAGGCGAACGAAAACAAGCGATTGCTTGTCGAAAACCGCACGCGCGTACGTTAACGGTTTTCGTGTTTGCGTAGATACGAACGCGCCCAAAGGCGAAGGAAAATACGTATCGCTAGTACGTCGCCCGCGTAAAACGACGAAGGGGAAAATCCGCACGAGACGTCTGGCGCGTGTGTATGTATGTGTACGACGTGAATTCGGAACAAATTACTGCGCGGAATTGATTCAATACAGAAAATAGATCCTTTTAGAAGCGGCGGCGACGGTTCATTAGTCGCGAATTCTGCGCGTCCCTTTCGTCTAGGACACGTGCGTGCGGTACGTACGGGACAAGTCTTACGATCGGTCCCCGGCCGCCGCCGCAGTCCAATGAAAGCACTTTAATGCGTAATACGATCGGGCAGTTACGTGCTCCGCGCGTGTGTACGTGCGGCCTGTTTGGCCCGCGGCGTTGTACACGAATACGACGATCGGCCGTGTCCGTCGCTGGTAACCGTATGGTTTTGCGGAAAACCGATTAGCTGACGACCGATTTGTTCGGACGTGCGAAAACCGCGTATTGGTCCGTCGGTATTTTCGCCCTCGCGACCGAAACGTCCGGTAAATCGGTTTTAACGGGAAACCGCGAATATCGTCCGCGTAACCGTTAACGGACGTCCCCTTAACGATCGGGGACGAAACGAAATCCGCGCCGTTTTCGAACGACTCGGGCGGTGCGTGGGTGAGAAACGACGGTCCGGCCGCCGAACGTATATTTTAATTAAACGGCCGACGTTCCGGTAGAGACGCGCACGGTCGTACAGCGTACACCACGGGGATACCGAACGAGAACGGTCGCGGTAATTCGTCGGGACCGCGGGCAGAGCGTGGGAGCCCCGCGAAACGGAACTACCGTAACGGCCGTGTACACGGGCGCGTTGGCTCGAATAACAAACCGCTTGGCCCAACGGTCGGCCGTTTAGAATCGCGAACGCGTTTTACGCGACGATTGCCGCGCACGCTCTTACACAGCCCGTGTATTCCGGTAGTCGCGGCGGTATACACAACGACCGTAAGGGTACGTATAAAAAAGCGCGCGTGCGCCCGCCGACGTTATCCGACGTCGTCATCTGCTGGTGTCTGTCGGGGTCGACCCGCGGACGTGTACGCGTCACGTACGTGAGCGCCGGCCGGCCCCGATGTCTTATCGGAACCACCGCGACGATTAACAAGTTGTTGTTCGCGTACGTTTCGACCCGCTCGTTTAAAACCGTTATTACGTCGGCATAACGACCCTCGGAGAGAGAATGAAAATGGACGTACACGAGGTGGAAAACCGACGACTATAAAAATACCAATAAACGACCGCGCGTACGTTCACCTAGCCGGTACGCGTTCGTTTCGTGTGTGGAGAATCCATCCCGACGTCGGGCCGGACGTGATTTCCGCGACGCTTTTGGAAAACAACTCCCGCCGTCGACGAGACAAATACGTTTTACGATCGCGACAAAGACGAAAGTGCGCCGGGGATCGAACGACGATTCCGATTGCATCGCGAGAGAATTTTACACGCCGATTTTCGAGACGACTACGTATTCCGTCCGGTATTGATTATTACGGCGGGGATCGAACGGCGGTCGAAACAAAACGACGACGAACGATCCTCGCCGTTATAATATTCTCGGACGTCTATAAAACGCGTCTACTCAACGCGCGCGCAAGTACGACCGTGTGTCGGTTTATCGACCATCACGTCGGACAACGCGCGAGTTGGTTACGATTATTATTAGTCGTACGCGCGATAACATCGCTTCGGCGGCGCTATAAAATAATTTGAATTCTACGACGAAATGGCCGGATACGGAACGGACCGTTCCAACAGTGGTACGGCGAAACGATTTGCGAACGGTTAAAAATCGTCCAAAACAAAAACAAACCTTCTTCAGCGAACGGCCGTCGGAACGCGTGGTCGGATTTTCGGCAGACGGGTGTGGACGAGTCGCGCCTGTCATCACCTATTCGTCGACATTCTCGGGACGTACCGCGTTGTTTGGCAATAATTACGGTACGCGACGGGAAACTGGTGAGGAAACGAAGGGGGTAAGTGTGCGCGTATTTTCCGGCGGTCGCCGGCCCGAAACGGATAGATTTATTGAAAACGAAAGGACCGTTGGAAGTTCGCGCGACGGAAACGAAAATACGTTCGTTTCGGAATTACTCGATCGAACCGAGGAGAAGGTCCCAAGGGGAGGGGGTACTAGTGGTGTCGCGTAATAACCGACGGTCGTCGGAACGGGAATAAAGAAAACGTTAGTAGATCGTTAGCCCAGGGTTGTAGACGGTGTGTGGCGGCGGCGGTGGTAGGAACACGAAAATATCGCGTCGACGAATGTATAATAATAAAAATAATCGTAGTGCCGTACGCGGGTCGGAGTAAAAAAATACGTGCGTGCGTAGTATACAATTACGAAGTACGGCCGAACGCGCTACTATAGATCACCGGAATTATGGTGGATCTCCGGACAGATACAAATAACGCACATTCGGAAGGAGTCGGCGGCGAACCCCCGTGAACACACGGCCATAAATTCGTCGTTCGCGTCTGTCCGTCCGGGAACACACACACACATATATATATATACACGTACGCGGTGCGCGCGGTTTTATTTTTCACTTCTACGGCGATCCACGCGTGCGTGTAACGGCCGCTCCGCGTCCCGCGCCTTTCTCCGTTTCTTCCCTTCCGAACGTTATTCGTTTTCCCGACTAAAAAAGTATCTCGCCCCCCTCGTCCCACTTGCGCTACTACAACATAACCGGCCGCTTCCCTCCGACTTGTCGCAATCGAAACACGAACGAAACGGACAATTGTCGTTCGCGTAGTCACGCGTTTCCGTCGTCGGCCCGGCAATCGAACGTTTTCAATCGGCGACCGTTTATTTCGGTAGGTTATCCACACGTAGCGATTTCGTTTCGGCGGACCTCGGCGGCGGAACGTCGAGCCGATCGGTCCGTTTTTTCGATCGACTAATGCCGGCGGCGCGAACACGAGATTTCGGACGCTCTCGATCGTATACGTCCATAGACATCGGACCGGTTTGTTTGATTTTCCCGGCAATTTTCGAAAAACAACTCGAGTCGAATATTACGAATTTCGGCCTCGAAACGCAACTTCGGGCCCGAACAACGTCCGTGACATTTTCTTAACGACGGGATCACCGTGTCGTACGAAAACCGACTTGTACTCCGCGCGGTCTCGGTGTGAACGTTCGGTTTTTCTCGAAACGAATCGAAAGCTCTCGGCAATACCGCCGAGCGATAATTGTTAGTGGACGAGGGGAGGCCTATTTTTCGTCCGCGGTATTGTCACCGTTATTGTATTACGCCCGAGCTGTTCCGTATTCGTATTTTTCGAATTATCGTCGGCCGCGACGCCATTATCTCGTAATACGACCGCCGCCCCGCGTTTTCCATTAAAAAAACGGTATCCAATTTAAATCTCGCGTTTTTCTCGAACGACAAGTACGCCGATATTTCATCATCTTGTCCGCGCCGTGATCCATAACGTAATATTCGTTCGCTCGGGTCGGTAATTCTGCCGAGTGGAAGACTTCTCGGTTCTATTAACGCCGTATTTCTCGTCGAATATAATTGTTCGAACGACTAATTCGCGAACGGCCCTGTACGGTAATAAACGTGTTCGGGTTGCGCGGTCGAGTGGAATTAGTATAAAAACGACCTGGCCAAAGGCGACGCGAAACGAAGACCACCGCGTCCGTTTCGCCGCTCGCGTTACCGTCGCGATCGTAACCTCGTAACGGTTTTCGAACCGGACGTGACCCGTTCGCCGTTACACCGACGAAACCGACCGTATTCGCCAGCGGTCGGCGACCGAGCCGCCGGGACGTTCGGTCCCGAAAACGCGTACGGGTCGGGGACGTCGGAAACGATAAATACCGACCGTCGTTGTAAATTATCAACGTTTCGTTATTATTTTACGCGCCGACGTTTAGCCGGCATCGGAAAAACCACCGCGGAAACCGCCCACGCGGTATATTGTATTAATGAATCCCGACAGATTTAGATACTTATCGTGCATAATACGAGTCCACCACCACCGACATGGTGCCGTCGCTACGAAAGTAATCGGGAAATTATTTCCAAAAGGAAACGATCGTACGTAAACGCATAATTTGTTCTTAGATCCTTCGCGGCGATTAGACGGAACGTTCGGGACACGCGACGATTTATATCACTCGCCTACCTATGTACGCGCGCGTACGTCGTACTACACGGACGCCGTTTCATGTAACCGATAATTTGCCTATCTTGGAACGCATCGCAACGCGGTGTAGTACACCAAACAAACGATATAATAAACCGTTGTAAAAAACGAATTCGTCGACGCGATTTAGGCGTTCGCGCCAATAATAATCAACGTGCCGTTTTAACCGCCGCCGATTTGGGAATCCGTTGATTTACGCGAGGGGAGCGACCGACGACGTTTCGGGACGAAAATAATTTACTAAAAACCGATACGCGAGTTATATTCGTGGACGTGTATACTCCGTCATTTCTTACGGACGACGGTTAAGATCGAAAAAACCGAACCGCTTTTTATATTAAATATACAAATGTCCCGGCTCTCTAATTCGTAAAAAACGCGCGCGCGCGTCGATACGGTTTAGAAATTACCCAGCGGCCCGTCGGTGGTCGTTGTTAACGACCGGTACATTTATGGAAGGCGAATCAACTGCCGGGTTTTTGTTCTCGTTCGGGTATTTCGTAACGGAAACGCGGAGGGATATCGGCGAATATTTAAACAAACAAAAAAGGACGGATGTGTCGTCCCGTTGTGCGCGCGAGCGGGCACTTTTTTTACACCCGATACGGCGTTTTCGACGCGATTATTTTTAGGTCCGTAGAAAATACCGGCGATTGTACCGGAGCCGTGTGTCGGTAGTGGGGTATTTACAATAGGTTTTTTTTCGGACCCCGGGTCGTCGCCGGACGGCACGAGGTACGGCCTAATGCACGAACGTAGGACGCGACACGATCGTTTTGGAAATCGTGTTACGGCCGCCGGAGGTATTTCGTTCGGCGGTTTCTGAAACGGAACGCGGGCGGATGTCGTACACGGACCCCGTCATTGGCGCGTGGACGACGGTGGTCCGTGCTCTTGCGCGTCGTTTTCATACGCGCTTTGTAAAACTGTGGTACGGCCTCATTGTATAACGCGTTCCCAAAATCGACCGAAAATACGGTTACATTGTGAATGTCGTATTGTGCGCCGTAGTATTCTATCGCGCGTAGGTTTCATCTCCGGGTACCTCGTACGAACGTTATTTTTTTTTTTTTTATATTCTCGTACGCGTTTCGTAAAAAATAACAGCTCGCGATAATGCGGACATAATCTGCGGAACTATCGGTCATTTGGAAACGCGCCTGCAGCGTGGCGGTGCTGGTCCCCAGTCATTATTCCCAAACGATTTTTACATTGTCCTCCGATTCGGTCGTTTACAACACGATTGTCGTCTTATATACACGGTCCTTTACGCTGGCGCCTGCCGTTGTTGATTCCGGAGGAATTTCGACATTTTCGAAAATAAAAAACAAACGGTCGACGAGCGTTTCGGTTTTTTTTGGTTAGAACGGCAACGTGGTGACGTACGTTCGTTTATTAGCCGCGGAAACTATTTCTCGACGATAGTTATAATTCACGCCCGAATCGACATAATGGTACGGAATATTGTCGCGTTTATAAACGACGAACGCTCGCGATTACGTTAAATTCCACTACGCGTTACGCGATGGCTGGAACGTGTGCGTACACTTTCGAGGGCACGCGGAGAGGAGAAGAAACGTTTTTATTGTCCCGGATCTCGCGCCAACTTGGGAGTGCCCGCCTATTTTTCGTTCGACGCGTTCTTCTATTTAGTCCGCGCGGCACTCGAGCGGAGTTCGGGCCGCGACGCGTTTCCCAAACGTCCTTATGCGCCATTCTCGCCGGTTGTTTCGCGTTGTACGCGGGGCTATCTGGCCACTGAAACTGGTTCGAAAACCGCGCGAATTACCAAATCCGCCGCATCCCGGAGGGACGCCGCCGCGACCGACGTTGGCCCTTTGCGGCCAGGTCACGTGCGTTCGACGACGGTACGCCCTATGATTTATGCGTCCGGTTCCGGCACGGTACCGTATTGACGCGGGACTGCGGGCGAGAAAAATGTGTGCCCGGTCTCGTCTATTTGACGAGGGTCCTTGGTGGCGTTCTATTATACGAATTTTTTTCGCGAGAGAAGAAGAAAAAAAACGGATAATATTGACGCGTGTGGTCTCCCTCCGGGAAGAATGCCACGCATCTCTGACCGGTAAAACGTGCGACACTACTATAGTCGCGGTATAAAAAAATTGACCTATCGGAAACCGTTCGACAACGGCGAAGAAGCGGACGACGACGCGAAAACCTTAGGCCCAAACGCACGCGGGTTCGTAAATTTTCGGGGAGGAAAGAAAAAACCGTAGTAAACGTCGCGCCGTAAAAGTACTCGAACAGCGGCCCGACCGGGCCTCGGAACACGCGGTGGCCGCCGGCGTCAGACGGCACGCGCTCCCGCGTATCCGCGCGCGCGCCTCTATTTAGGCGCCGCCGCCGTCGCGCGTCTCCCGCGGGGTTACCGTAAACAATAAGAAGAGGCGAAATCACGCGACGTCTTCGCGTTACGTTGTCACAGTCCTGCCCTCGGCCATATTCGATCGTCCGAATCGCGCGTACAACGTGTACCGATTTCCACCATAAATCTTTACATTCGTGAACAAAATCCACTCGGGTCCGTATACGCCGGCGGCTGAAAACGGCGCGTACGCTCCGGTGTACTACACCTGAAGTCGAAACTGGCTTCAGTGATATTATAACAATAATAACGCGGACGAGTAAACGTCCGTCCGATTCGTAACGGTAGATTATCGTTATTGTTATTATTATTATATATATATTGTACTATTTAGTGCGGACGGACGGACGTGCGATAGACAACGTGGTGGGGTTAGGCTCTCGAGGCGGAAGGAAGAGGTGTATAATTGATTCAAGGATGCCATCTTTGTACGTCCATTATCGGATTGGTCGCGCCCTGCGTGTGGTCAAATACGTATGTAGTCTCCGCCGCCGCCGTCGCCGTCGTCGTCGTCGTCGTTGCGAGTCGCTCGCGGATGGCTGCCGAACGCGTTTAATAAACACGCGTTTACGTAGCCTCTCTTGTCATCGCTGAAACGGTTACGTTACCGGGCGCGGTCCTAAGATACGCGCGAAAATCGGGCCACGAAAACGTTCGCGGTTGCACGCCGGACGACCGATTGGTCGTGTACCGCGACGACGTTCCGGTTTTTAGGAACGTTTCGAACTAACGCGTCTACCCGAAACCGAAACACCCGTTGCCCCTTGAAACATTCCCGAACGCGCGGAATCGTACGGATCGTACCGGCGCGCAAATACGAAAAAATTCGTACGCCGAAAAGCGACCGCGGTCCGTTACGCGACTCGTTCGAATCTACCGAATTACATTAGGCGCGCGAAAATCTCGCCGCCCCCTCACCATCGCTCATCCATCCGGCCTACCGGCGTGATACCGTTACCACGTCGGGTGACGAAAACGCGAAAGAACGTGGGCCTAAAACGACGAACGCGGTAATAGTAATAACACTTGACGCGAGACCGACCGGGGGGGAAGGAATGCGCGACGTTGCCGGCAAAAGCGACGCGCAACACGAATCGGTGTTCACCGGCGTAAGCCAGAAAACGATTAAGCGTAATGATCCAACGGCCGACCCGTCGCGTAGGCGTCGGCCTTTCTTCACGTGCGCACAATGTGCCGCAGGTCGTTTCGGCCGAGTTTCGTACCGTTTCGTTTGCGCGCGCGCGCGTGTCCTTCACCACCGCCAGCCACGCCGTTCCGCGTTCAACGACGACCGTGTCCATTCGAAACGGGTTGTAAAAATAATATTGTCTGGAATTAATCGACGCTACGGCGGCTGGGCGAGTAGGGACGGTGGCTGGCGGTACACGACCGATTCTTTTCGTTCTTTTTATCGTCGCCGAATTATTAAACCGTCGTCGTTATTTATAATAAATGAACGCGGCGGCGGGTCGTTCGGACGAGTACGCGCGCGGGGCTTAGGCGAGCCAAAATCGACGAGACGAAAAAAAATAATCACCCTCCCTGACCCGTCCGCAACACCTGCGATGCGCGGTGTGCGCGTACTAGGTACGAAAAATTCTTCACATTTTTGTGTTGCGACGACGCGGCCGAGGGATTTTTCGGTTTATTCAAAAGTATACGCGTTCGTATACCGTAAAATGGCCGTGTATTTATTTCTGGTAAACGCGCGAGACGCTTTCCCCCCTCTCCCACACCGATTGAAACACGCCAATACACTGACCCCGTCGGCAAATGTCGCGTTTCGTTTCGCCAAAGGTGAAAATTCGAAAACGATACCGAAAAACGCGCGGTCGTAATCGGCGTATCGTTTAAGGTATTCCGCGGTTGTGGGTTGGTTAAGATTTTCCGTTGTTTGGACGCCGCGTGTTTATTGTCTCGATGAAACGGTGGCGCGCGATACCGTGTTTACGTTTCGATTTGTCTACGACCGATCGCCGCTCGTTTTGTTTTCGTAAAATTACGCGTTCGTCCGGAAACAATAGGCGGTTCAAAAGGACTTCAAGGGACGACAGTTGTTCACGTCCCCTCTGTTCCGTCCGTGCCGTTCTTAAAACGCGTCCTCTTCAAAACGTCCTCCAAAAATTACAAAAAAAAGGCGACGAAAAATTATTTTTAACTCGCGTTTAAATATAGCCTTCGAACACCGAACGGGGAGGGAGCCCGACCCCTCCTCGTTCCGTAAATACTCTTTCGACGAGTACACGCGCCGTTTTTGTTCCGTTTCGAATACGAGACGAACAACGGCCGCCGGAATCGCCCGTCAGATCGCGTTACTGACCGCAATTAACGGGGTCAACGGATTCGGTTCGGCCTTTCTTTTTAATCGACGCCGATCGAAATATATCGTTATTGTCGTAACGCGAAATCACTTCGTGTGGTCGTCCTGCGGATATCACGCCGAACGCCCGTCAGAAATATCGCGATGAACGAGGGGAACGTACGGCGCGTATCAAAATACGTATTTAAATCCGATAGCCCGTGTAAATACCGAACAAACGTCGTTATACCTTTTATCGAAATACGTTCGAATATATACCGTACGTATTTTTTTCATTTTTGAAACAAATCTCGTATCATATTTTAGTTCACGTAAAAACGTTAAAACTCAATAATAGAAACGTCCACGTATATACCGTAGTCGTAAATAAATGAGTGTATATTTATGCGCGCGCCCTCGTGAGTGTGTGTGTGTGTGCCTACTTGCGTGTAATAAATAAACTCGCCTTTCGTAGCGTAAAATGTTAATATTTTAAATTACCGAGAGGAATATTATTTTGTCGTCTCCCCGACGCGCACAAAAACAAATAATATATAAAACGCGTACGCGGGTATTCTCCTCGGCTCGTAAACATCTTTTACATTTTCCAAAGACCGTTTCTGTTTTGATAATTGACAGACTCTAACGTTTACCAACACTTGTTATGCGCGCGCGTACGGGCGCGTTCTATAAATAACGACGCGTGTGTATACAATTATGTAAATATCGTACGAATACGCCGACGGAACGAAATTTAATTAAAATACAACGCGCGCGTATTCGAAATGGTTCCATACCGTATTTACCGGGTACGCGTTATCCGGTTCGTATACCGTCCACATTCGTGATTGGACGCGGCGCGCGTTTCGCGTGTAACCGAACGGTCGCGAAATCCGAACGGGCCGAGGAGCGGCGTCGCCGCCGCGGTAAGGAGTCGGATACGACTATGATGGCGCGTACACGTACCGCCCGTTCGTGCGAGTGACGGACGGCGGGGCGGGTGAGACAAGTTCGTTCGGACGTCGTACACCGACGAACCGGGTGGGGTTGTGTATTTACAACAATCGGCCACCGAACTTCGACGGCCGAGACCATTACGCACTAGATTTGCCGGCGTATATTATCAGGGTCGCCCGTGCGTCCGTAGCGAATGTAAGTACCGGGGGAATTTTCGAAAGATGGTTGGCGCTACGTCCCGTCGTCGTCGTCGTAATTAAAACGGACCTCGGTACGTTACCGGGCGTCACCCGGGGGCCGCTTATTCGGACTTCTCGACCGTTGTGCGTCGCGTACGCGCCGCGTTTCGAATTACAATCGTAATTCGTTTTAATCGCGTGACGCCGTACCATTACGGGGATACTTTATCGTATTAAAGAAGCCCGGCGAAACAATAACTCAAAAGGCGGGCGGCGAAACTGAGAATACGGTTAGGTTAATAATAATAATAATAATAATACGCCATTAAAATTGTCTTCGGCCGTCGACGACGGCGGGGCTGCAACAGGTTTTCTCCGGCGGTAGTCCGTTAACTGCGCGACGATAATAATAAATATCGGCGACCGTCGATAACGCGCGAGAAAATAGAAATATATTTGTAGCGTGTCTGTGTGTGTGTGTGTGTTTGCGCGTGCGTGTGAATATATAGCCGAGTCCTTATATACAATATACGATGTTACATACCTGCAGCGGCAGAGATCTCGCATAATGCGTTTTCCAAAAAAAAAAACCGATCCGAAAAAAAAAATCGTTTATTATATGAAAAGGGTCACGGGAGTCAGAAGGGAACATGTCAAACGTGCGTGTGTGTGTGAAATGACAAAGTTATGTGTGTTTCTGGTAATTTCTTCGAAAACCCGCGGCTCCTTCTCGCAGCCGTGTACATTTATTATACGAAAAACCCTCGGAATCGTTTTAGATAGCATCGGACAACCCCGCGTTTGTATACTATAAATATATATATATACGTATACGTACACGTGTGTGTGTGTGTGTGTGTGTGTGTATCGTATCATACTCACACAATAGCCGCGCGGCGAGGGTGTGTTCGACGTGACAAGAATGTTACGCGCCGAGAGAGAGCTGTACACAACAATAATACGCCGCGGACAACCGAATACATAGGCGTTCGTATACATAGACGTATACACACACACATACGCTCAAGTACGTACGTGTAATAACAACGCGCGTACGACTAACCGCGGACGAATATCGTTTACGGTTTTCCCTTTTGTTTCGACCGATTCGTTTATTACGACGATCCCTCGAACACGCTCGTCGATCGTACACGTCGAGATGAGGTCGCGCGATACCACCGCCACACGGCCGACCGTTCTTTTTTTATACGCACACAACGCCCGGCCTGGGTGATAAGTCGGCCGATTATTATTATTATTTTTCCAACGGGTCCGCCGTTCGGCCACGAATTCCGGAACGACGACGACGACGTCGGTGGCTGCCGACCGGGCGCGGAGGAGTAAAACAAGCAACGGGCGGCGGGGTCCTCGGCGAAATGCGCGCGCGCTTAAACGCGCGTAATTGCGCTCGCGTTGGAAAGGGTACGGGCGTAACCGGACGGGGGTTGCGTACACGGGCCAATCGCGGTCCGCCGTACGATTGGCCGTTACCGTGTTATTCGTTGCGTGCACGGTCGCTCATTTGTCATCTGCCCTTTTCGAAGAGAATAAAACGGGAAAAAAAAACAACGACGAAACGAAATAAAAAGGTACGCCCGTTGGAGCGCGATTCGTTTCTCTTAACGGCGCACCATTTATAATAAACCGAAAAATATGTAACGTAATAATAAACAACAATAGGTACATTACGGCGACGTTCGTTTCTTTTTCGTTCGGTCCCCGTCTCCCGCGCCATTATTTCTCGTCCTCCTTAAACAACAACACGGTCCACGATCGTTCGTCTCCCCCCCCCATTCACACATACACACACACACACACACATACACACACCTCCACCGTCGTTTCACGTTTATAAAGATTATTACGATCGTGTACACGACGATTCGTCGTCGTCCCCTCTGCCACCCACCCGTTCGTGATCGACGCGATATTTTTTTGTTCCCCCCGGAATTTCCGGGCGAATATATAAATATACGACTGTAACTACGACGTTTGTTTACACGTGTACGCCTGGATCGACCCAACCGGGCGCCCGGAGCCGGACGACACGACCGTGTCGCAAAAATGTGTACAATACGTGTTATACGGGCCCGCGTGCCCGGCCGGCGCGTTTACGTGGGCGGCGGTTTGGCGCGCGTCGCGCCGAAAAGAGCGTAACCGTATACCGGTACGCGGCTCGGACGGACGCTGGCACGGGCCGAGTGAACGGGACCGACGGCGGTAACGGTGCCGAGCACCGTACCGAAATGGAACGGACGAAATTGCCCCGGAGTCGTGCACCGTTCGAAAGAAAGCGCGGTCACGATTGTCGTCGTGTGTGTATATGGGATGGTATATCGCGTATGATATACGACGTTCGGTTTCCCAGTGACCGCGAATATCGTCGTCGTAGGTTAGTTGGGACCGGATATACGTTTGTCGGCCGTGTTTCGTTCACGGATCTCGTCTTCGTTCGGCCGCGTTTCCCAATTTCGTTTACTCGCGAACCCTTTGCGGGAACAGTTAATGTTACCCTCTCCCCCCCCTGTAATCGCGATAGTCACCCGCGGACATTTAATCACACTGGCCGCTCACCGCGACAACAGATCGACGGAATTTTGCGAGAAGAACGTCAAAACGTAAATAGCCCGAACGAAGTACATACTCAATAAGCCTTCGCGGATCGTTCGTTCGAAACGGTGCACGCGTTATTCGTACGGCCGTTGTAACCTAACCGACCGACGACGAGGACGCGTTTCGTTTTTAATTTCACACGCGAGACGTCGTTCGGATGGCGCATAGGCGACCTCCCTAACGCGAAACCGCGCCCGAAACCCAAAACAACATATTGATTATCATATGTGGATACACCGGTAAAAACCGTCATCACGACATAAACACGCGGGAAAAATTATCTTTTAGTCGCCGAACACCAAACATGAGTTCGACGGCCGTATCTAATTCGTTGTGTAACGTGTTATCGTAAACACGCGATTCCTCGGTCCTTAAAAATACGTACTGACCTGCCGGCCGTCGCTTTTCCCGCGAGCCCGGCGAACGGTTATCGAAATTGTTCTCGTCCATCCGCCCGAAGTCGAAGCCTGGCCGCGATACCGTGTCGTTTGCGCGGCACCGGATTTATTAGATTGCCGTCGGAACGAACCATTCAGGAAATATTAACCGACGAACGGCGGCGTAATCTCTCGCGGACGTAACTAAATCGTTTATTGTTACTGTTATTGTTGTCGCAATTTTTAAGAAACAAACATCTTCACCTAATAAGAAAATCCAAGGCGAAGGCATGGAAATCCTTTTCAAAATCTATAAACGAAGACACATGGGGAAGGGTATATAAATGGTGCAAAACTGGAACTAAGAGAAATACAGTGACATGCGCAGTTAGGGATAAGGAAGGGAAAATTACAACAACAGCTTTAGAAACAACGCAGTGTCTGTTGGATACACTTATCCCGAATGATGTAAATGATTCATCCACTAAACAGGAACAGGTTATTTTAAAGGAATTTAAGCTCAAGTCCAACGAAGTGAAGGATGCTATCTGTAGGATGTCACCAAATAAGGCTCCAGGGATAGATGGAATAACAGCAAATGTGCTAAGGAAATCGTGGAATATAATTAGTGAAGTATTTACTAAAATTTTGGAGGAGTGTATACGGAGATCCTATTTCCCAGAACTTTGGAAAACAGCCAATGTTATAACGATACTTAAAGACATAAACAAGGATCCTACAACAGCCAAAAAAAACAATGATTGGCCATGCGATACTATTGTACTTTTGAGCTCAGTAAAAATTTATAATACATTGGCGAACTTTGTCAGAAGAGTTTTGAGGGCCAAGAAGGGCCTCTCCTAAGGAGGATAAAATAAACGGGGTTAGGTTTACGTTAGGTTTCGAGACATGGCCCACCGCTAGCCGGCGTGGTGACTAGAATAGCGGGAGGAGATTGCCGTTATAGTGATCTCCGGGTTGACCCACCGATGTCAACTAAAAACCTCGTCGGTACCACGGGTGTGGGGAGCCCCATTGATCGTGGGAACGAATTTTTGGTCCCGCGATCAATGCCCCACTATGGCTGAGGAGCTTTACTAAGCTGAAACGTGGTGGCTGTGGGACAGGCGTTGGATAGTGGAAACATAAATCCACTCACCCGGTGAGGGACCGGGCACCAAACGATGTAAATCTTCCCGGTCCAAAAATTGGGTACGAACCTCCGGGTTCGGTGCTGGTGGTCCTTAAGGCCATGTGCCACGACGCACCTTGAGTAGCGAATACTCGCTAATGGAAGGTGCGTTCGGGGTAATGAGATTTTCGCTCCTTAAAACCTGGGAAATACGTGTTATTGTTGTCGCGTGTACCGTGCCACGCGGATTAACGTTACGCGGCGAACGTAATGAACGCAGTGACAAAACGTTCGGAAAAATTCCGTCCATCTAAACACGTCGACCACGAAAAACCGGTCGAATACGTTCGGCGGCGCGCCGTCGCAAACGTCCGAGTTTAGAACGTATAGAATATTATCGTACTCCGGCGGGGGCGTTTCCGATTGAAACATTTAGCCGTCGTCGTTCGCCGGTGTTGGCGTTCATCGGTTAGATCGGTTAGGTCCAACTACGATTACCGAAGTAACGAACGCAATTTGTTTCCATGGAAGCGTGTTAGGTTCGCGATTGAGGCCGATCGGCGGCAATCGATTTAGCGGTTTTTCGGGGACGTCTTCGAGAAATCGACCCAAGTATTTAATCGTCGACCCGGCCATACGGACTCTACCGCCGCGGCGTACGTACATTATTGCGATCCGGTTACTCTTTGGAGGAAACCAAAGGGATTAATAAAGTTTTAATAGCGCCGACCCGAAGTACGTACGCGGTGTATATTAATCAAATTATTCGACCGCGAACACTCGAAACGTTACAACGACAAACCAATTCAAGGTGAAGATTATTGTTTTCGAAAACTCGTTAGAGATTAGTGTATACGTATAAAAGATAACGGGCGTGTGTAAGGGATCTTATCGTTTCGTCCGATTGAGTATACACGAACGAAAAAACCGAACTATTAGAACAACACCGACGACGACGAGTACACGCGCGCGCGTTACGCGACGAGGACAATAATAATAAATAAATCGGCGCCGTAGACGGCGGTCCGTGTTTTGGACGCGCCGCCGAACGCGAACGGACAGAGACGATTTTCGGTATCAAGTACGTCCGAAAACGAGATGGGACGGCGCGGACGAACCCGAAGAAGCTCCGGCCGTACAACGACGCCGCCACAACACGACACGCAACTTAAACGCTACAGAGGCGGCTGCGCGCGTGTTGTAGGTACCTGCCGTCCCGTCTGTCGCGTTGCGTACACCGCGCGACGTATTATTATTATATTTACGTTACGTTCGAGTACCCGAAACGTAATAACGTCCGAAAACGAAACGGGGAACACAAAAAAAAAAAAAAATAACACGAGAAAAGATAATAAATAAATGAAAAATAAGACTGGTGAGAAGCAATCATCGTTATAGCGATATATCATCTGTTGGCATAAAACAAGGACCAGTCCAAACTTCCCCCCGCTGCGTTAACGTCAAATATATTATAATGCCCACATTATCATTACGATTATCATTATTATTATTATATTTAAACTAGATATACGGAGGAATTTCTACCGAAACACCGCCACCACCACCGTACCGTTGTCCGCGTTTTATCGAAGACCGAGACGGCGGCGGCCCGACGAATATTTATCATTCGATATCGTTTTATTTACGTATACGCGCGCCCGGGCGCGTTATTCTTTTTTCCGCCGTAATGTCGTTACGTATTAACGATGTGTCCCCGCCATTATTCCTCCCGACGGCGTATCCTGCCGTACTAACAAGTGTACCCGGTGGCGGGGGAGGGCGGGAATATGGCGCTTAAGCAATTTCACACGCGGACCATCGTCGGACAATCGCCACAAGGTCGCTGCTACGCTTACGGCGCGCGTTCAAGATGGGAATTGTCAGATTTCCCGGGCTACGTATCCGTTTCCCCCCCCCTTCGCCCGGTTGAAAAATCTCGTCGCTGAAACATCGTCACGAAAACTTCTCACCGGCTTTCGGTCGGCACCGCGCTTGACTCGGTTATACGGTTTGCGTAGTCGCTTACCTTCGTACCGGCTGCTGGTCGTAATTTGGTCCTTCGTCGTTCCGCCCCTCCCGAAAATCGCGTACGCCTGATACGTTCCGAAAGAATGCGTAGATAACACGTATAACACCGTTACACGGCGTCCGCGGGCCTCGAACGAACGAGCGCGTTTCATTCATGAATGGCCGGCGCCCGCGCGCCGGTTCGGTTCGGAATGCGACGTCTCGGCCGCGACCCGTCGTCTTGTACGGTTACACGGTTAGGTATACGTTTAACGACGGTCGCGAAGGTGGTGCCCGAACGTTCGCGTTCGCGTCGCCGTTTATTTCGTTTCGTTGCTTTCGACTCGGGGCCGACGCGTTAACCGCGTAAAATATTCGACCACGGACGCCGCCGCTGAGTCATCCCGTCACCGCGGCCAGTTCGTGTGTACGCGCGCGGTCGTTAGCGAATTCGATACGGCGATTGGCGTGTTCCGCGCGCCACACGACCGCGGTATTCGACGCGCCACGACCGCGGTCATACACGAACGCGCGGTTCGAAAACGCGTACCGACCGTGAACTCGTCGATTGTCCGACGTTCGTCCACAAACAGCCGCGTTACGAAACGTAACGAGACGAATACCGCGGCGTTTACTATCCCGTCGTGTTCGGCGATATTCCGGATTCGTCGGATTTCTCGCTCTCGAAACGAACGACGCCGTAATTACGGAACGATCGTGCACAAATTAGAAAATCCGTTTCGTACTCGAAGCGACGCGCGCGGACGTAACGCGGTCAAAATATATGGCCGTCGATACCATTATGGTGGTAACCAATCGACCGCGTTCGGTAATTGCGTTTCTCGAATATTCGCCGTAACCGGTCCGCGCGATTATTCATTTTCCGGGCCGCCGGTGAACGTCGCGGACAAACCGCGGCGAACGATTTATCGCGAGAAATTAATTACGGACCGCGCGGAAATTTCAATTTAACGAGCGACGTGGTTGGACGAACGAGCGTGTTATTCGCCGTGTTCACGGCGTTAATCACATTTTGGCGGCGGCTCGTTCTAAGTGCGCGTGTCAAACGTTACCGTTTCGACGCGCGCGACGTGTACGATTAATTCGCCGGCGATCTTCGAGGTTTTTCTCGCCGTACGTGGTCGTTGTATTTCTCCAATTACGGCGCCGGACACCGTCGCTGCGAAATAGAATAGCGACACAACACGGACCCGTTCGAACGTTCCCCGACGCGTCTGTGTATATTGTGTATAGTACGAAGTATATTTAACAAACAAACGTAAGAATATGTAGGATAGTGGCCGTGATTGTTATTGGCGTATCGTTGTTCGGCCTAACCGGCGTAGGGTTCAAAACCGACCGGGTGTCGGGGAGACAGGTACGAGCATAACGAGAAAGACGGATCGGGCGTGCGCGCGTAAGCGGGCCGTGGCGGAATAGCGCTGGTTTATAAGGGACGAAACGCGTATACGTGACGAACCGACCGCAACGACAGGCCTAACGACGAACGATAATCGCGTACGGGACGGCCGTAAATCGGAATACGGAGTTTTTCCGTTCGTTACAGCGTACTCGGATCGGACGAGATTAATTCGACGTACACGCACACGAACGTGACGGATCGAGTGATTTATCAACGCGCCGCAGACGTAGTTTAATACTTATCGTATTAATCCGCCTACGGAGCCCGGATATATCGGATTTCCGTAATAAATTTCGCGCCCGAATACCGGTTAGGTTCGCGCGGTTAGTCGTCGGCGTCTACGCGCGCGATTAATTGCGGCGAATCGTTAAGTGTTCCTAACCGCCCGAACGTTCGTTTTAATAATCATATACACCACGCTTATGTCCGTAGAAATCTACGCGCGCACCTAGACGGAAACAACAATCGCGATTACTACACGTACGTCGACGGTTAAATCGTTATCATTAGAACAACACCGTGAATACGATGTACGTATACGGGCGATAATAGGATCGTTATTATTTCGTTTTTTTTTTTTAATAAAAACGGTGGAAAAGGAAACACGGTAACATAACCCCGGGGCAGTGATAAATAATATTTTTCGCATCGACGAAGACGACGACGACGACGACGACGACGCGGCTGTGGTGGTGGTGGTGGTAGTGATGGAAAAATACGATGGCGCGTTGCACCGGAACAAAACGAAATTAATGAGTTTTTAAAACTGGTTCTGTTTTTCTTTTTTTTTTTTTAATGCATCTGTGTCATTCGAGGCGTGTTTCGTTATTATTATTATTTTTTTTCTCGAACGTATAAAACAGGTGTTGTATACGTGTAATTTAATAAGTCGAACCAATTGTATTATTCGTTTCGGCGGGACCTCTTATAATGTACAAGACGAACACGAATGAAGGGTCTTCTCGCGCTGTAAAGCGTGCCCACAGCGCCCGATGGTAATTCTATCAGCGCCGGGGCCGGCGCGTTGTCCGCGAATCGGGAAATAAAAAAATAAAAAACGAAACGAAAATAACGCGTCGCGGAGGAACAACGCGAAATGTGGTGTTCGGCACGCTAATTTACCGGCGGCGGCTGGTCGGGAAATAAACACGTCAGCGACGCGATGAACCGCGCGATTGTTGTTAGCGCGACGAATCGCGGGACAAGCGAAAATTCCACGACGACGACGAGCGAGTCGGGAAACCGACGTTTTTTCGGTTTTTTCGCGTCGCACCTAAGACCGTTCGTGTTATTTTGGATGGAACGTTCGCGGTAAAACAATGGAAATCGTCGGATTCGGAATAATATCGACGTCGGTTTTCGACCACCGACAAATCGTTTCGGAACGACCGACCTTAGCGGACGGAATGACATAGACCTTACCGAACAGTGAACGGGCGTAGTAAAACGTTTCGTAGAACACTCCGAAATTCGGACAGTAACTTTTCGAACCGCGCGAAGTGCGCAATTCTAGGCTTCGCCGCGAATCCGTACGCGTTTTCGGGCTCAGGAGGAGGTACCTCCGGGAAACGCGTAAACGAAAATCGAACGCACGAGATCGTTTACCACCGCGGGTGATGTGGGACGAGGGACCACCACAATGCCCCGTCCCTTTTCCATTGGGCGCCGTTAATGCGTTTTTTTTTCGATATTAAAACACGGATAGGTTGTTGATCATATACTCGATATAGAAATCCGTCCCTTACAATATTCCGTATACGATAAGCTTTTACGCGCGTTTATATCCCGCGGGCGTTTATTATTAATAACGTTTACGATTTATTATTTCTCCCAGCGTTCACCCTCCACTCCGTCCGTGCGTATTATTACGTCGTACCGCGATTCCGCGTGTTCACGCGAGAACGCGTTCGTCTAAAACGGCAGTTAATTTAACGTTGCGCGCGCCCGCCAACTTAAACGCAAATTCGATTTTACGATCGCGATACCGCGGCGGTCTCGACCGGCGTAAAAAGAACGCGCGCGGACGTTTTTTTTTTGTTTCCATTTAACACGTCGACGCGCGTTTTGTTGTCGGTCTTTGAACACGTGCGCGGTGCCAACGGCCGGCGCGATCGTAATTGTAGTTTTTGGCGCGCGGAGTTTCGTCCGCCGACCAGGAGGCGGTGTTGGTTTCGAAAAAGTTTCCTCGAGTTTTTCCCCGTAAACGAATTTCGGCATAGTCCAACGATTGTAATTAAAAACGCGAAAAATTTAATAACGCGTGTACCGGCGCCCACCTGCCTTATCTACGATTTAATATCGTCGCGGCACGACGAAAACTACATTAAAAGTAAACGCTAATTGATTTATACACGGCCGTTTTAATTACTTTGCGGCGCCTTTACGGTTTTCCGTCTCAGTATGGTGCACCTTAATAAAAGTGATAAATATCACTTAACCGGGGCGTGCACCTCCCCCGCCCACGGCTATACGTATATTGTACACGTACATACAGTTACGACAGTTTGTCGTTTCGCGTTTCGAAATTTATAAAAGACTTTCCGAATAAATCGCTCGAGATTTTTTTAATCGCGATTCGCGCATAAATAGGCGTCATTGTGTTTTTTTGCGCGCGGACGTGTATGTAAACACACGCGCACCTAACGTACGCGTCTACATAAATAAACACGTAACGTAATGAAGTAGTTTATTAGACCGCGGGATCGTACTAGGGATTATTTTACGAAAACTTTTTACGGCCAATGGAACACGCGTTGGTACGTCGAAAATATAATAACCGCCTTCGTTCGGACGAACCCTAATTATCGTTAGACGTATTTTATTTATTTCGAAAATCGGGGGGTGGGAGGCCAACGAAGGTTCGCGCGCCATTTCACTTTGTACGATTGGTCGTAACAAAGTGGCGAACTCGTCACTGTTGTCGACGACCGTTACGGCGGTCGTTTTAATCGCGTGTTTTTAAATTACGCCGGCAATATCAATCGACCGACGACGTTCTCCGAACGGGGGTGTGTTCTATTTACAACCGAATTGGCTCGACTGAGCGCAACGCGCGTATTCGATCGGTTAAGTGGTTGACGAAAGAAAACCGCGGCGCGACGCATGGCAAAGTCGTCCGTCCGAAAATCGGCGTACCCGAACGGTTTTTCTATAAATCGACGCATTACGATCTATATAAACACGAATCTTTTTCGATCCGCGAAAAATCCGTCCTCGTTCATTCGGCGGTATTTTCCACGTCACTATTGTGACGGATAAACGGTACGACCGCCGCGATCAACTGTTCGGCGGCCCAATAATCCTCGGCGCGAATCGTACGCCGGTCGTCGCCCCAGTTACGCGTTATTGTACCGGTGTCCTATTCTTTACCTAATTGGTGTATCGAAATATCGGTTTTCGAGGTGCCACGCGCTTTCATTCCGTTCGGCGGGGTCGATTACGCCGAGTCGTCCGTCTTCTACACGGTGGTCGGAGGAACCCTATTGTATAACTACCGTGTATACGGACAAAAAAACACTCGGAGAGAAAACCGTGTTGTAGTGCGTTGTTCTTCCATCCGTCATAATCCGTTTACACCGACGAAGACGGTGCTCCGATACTCGGACGAGTATTGTGTGCTTAAACACCGAAATGGCCGTCCGTCGCGGTCGTAAATACCGTAATATCGACACTATTGTTGTATCGTAAATAAACCTAACGAAAATACCATTACGGTTCGTTATCGTTTTACGCGCGACAACGACGAACAGTTGACCAACTCTCGTTTTGCTCTCGAATTCCGCTAATAAATACGCGCTAAACGTTCGAAGTCGGATTTCGCCAAAATTACCGAACCGGTGAAAATCTCTACCCCGCGATCGTTTTGTTTTCCCCGTCCGTTTTGCGCGCGCGTCATTTGGAAATCGTTCTCTTACGGCGGAATAGCGCGTCTCGGCATTTGATCGTTTTTTAGACGCGTTTAACTACAGTCGAACGCGTTTTTTGCTGTTTACTAACGCGACACAAGCGTCGTGACCGCACCTACACGAGTTGATTGAGCCTTTAAAAACAGTACCGTACACGCACGATCGTCAATAACGCTTGGATTCCGAAAACGCATTGTACATTCGAATAAAAGAGAATTTCTTTGATGTCGGTAATTAAAAATATTATTAGAAAGTAACCATGGGTGTCACGCTGTTTCGGTTTTCAGCCTTTCGCCGCATTAATAATCGAATTCCAAAGCCCATTGTCCTTTGACGTGTCTTATGGTTGTGCAATTTCATTATTCAAAGAGACCCAACCGTACACACACAAACACACAATTATAATATGCGTGCGTGTGTGTGTTATTTCTATTGTGTTAACGATAATATTAATAGTATTAAGATACACACATACACACACACACATATATATATTTGTTTGTTGTCGACGACGAAGGGGATTGTCATCGCAGCAGTAAGGGAGAAGTTTTTTTTACTTCTTGTTATTTTTATAATTCAAAATCGATTCTTACCTCGAACCGATTGGTATTCCGTGCCTCTATGTTAGCGAATAATTGTTATAAGTACGCGGATGGAGCTGCTCTACGTGATTCGTTTCGTCGATCGAGATCAAATCGAAAAATCGAAAACGATCGATTTATGGGTGGGGCAAATAGAAGAGAGAGAAGTCGACGACCCGAGTCGAATAAAACTAAAAGGCCGAAAACCGAACGTAGACGCCCGGCGCGAAATTATCGTTCCGGTAAAATCTAAATAAAAAGTACGCGCGTTTTTGCACGTAAAAACAACGGCGTCCAGCGACAACGTGGACGCAAATCGTTACGCGTTTCCGTTTTAATCCGATTCCCGAAATAATCGGGCACTCGCGATTTCGGGCGTACCTAAATGGCGTCGTTTCCGAACCGTACGCGCGCACGTACGTAACGCAATAATAAACGATCGGCGCGCAAACGACTTACAAACTTCGGGAAACGCGTACGAACTCAGCGTGCGCCCTCTCGATTCGGTTATTTATTACGGGTTTTCTCCCCGCGAATGTACAATACGTATGTATCGATACGTACGCGCAGTGTTCCCCGCTGACGTTCCGAGCGTACATTTTCGCGCGATGATGATAATAATAATAATAATAATACGGCGGTTGTACAGGTGTTTCGTACGACGTGACACGACGCGCGCACGCGCGCCGTTCGTCGATCGGTATTTCATTTATCGGGCACGACGTCTTCATCGTCGTCCATTGTCCAATGGAACGGCCCGCGTTTGTTCGCGTATCGCGCGCGCGGCCGTATCCGTCTCCGGCGAAAACGCTTAGCGGCGAAAACCCAAAGTCGTTTCGCTCGAAATGCGCGGCGGCCGCCTATTGTGTACGGGACGGGAATCACGGCTATTGTATCCGGAACGGCGGAACCCGAAATAATAACTGGTTAATTTGAAAACCGTGTAACGCGTTCTCCAACCGCGATAATCACCGCGGCACCGCGAGCCACTTGTACGCGGGGGGACATTGAGATTTCAATGTCCGCGGTACGGTTACGCGTTTTTCCAACGAACGACGGCGGACGGCAGCGCGCGCGTCGGTATCCGTCTCTCCCCCCCCCACCTCATCACCGCCGTTCCCTACCGTCCCGCGTGCCAGCGTCCGTCGTTTTCGTTTTGTTTCAACGGTAGGATTATCCGAATTTTTGTAGAACCCGACCGAATGGTGGAGCACCGTCCCTTACCACGGCGTTTCCGATCGAAATCACCCAGAAATAATCACCGTCGCGTTCGATACCTTACCCGACCGTCGACCGTAAATTGTCTTTACGTAATTCCTTCCCCTCCCCCACACACACACACATACACACCGAAACGACGAGAGCACCGCGCATCTTTTAATTCCTCCACAAATCGCGTCCCCCCTCCTGCTTTCCGCTCGAAAATTACGACCGTTCGGCGTATTTCGTAATAGACGGCGGCCTATTTACTGATTCGGTCGACGGCAAAATAATACGCTTTCTATTACGCGCGGAATTTCGTAAGAGTCGAATTAATTTCCGATAAATGTCTTCCCTATAAATATATATATTTATGCGGGACCGGTCCGTTTTCTAAACACGCGTCTACCGACCGCGGTCTATACGTTATTACCATTCTAATTATAAATATCCTATTTTTATATTCGGTAAATTTCTCGATTTATTTTTCGTCGTAGCGGACAAACGTTCGAATTCACGAGGATACACACCTGTCGGAATAGCCGTGTTGGCCGAAAACTGGCGAATGCGATAAACAGGTGTTGATTAATTATGGTCGTTCGAGATCAATTGTTTCACAAAGTTTCGATAAAAAAAAATCAGACGATCGTACGAAACAGAGAGCGTTATAATAAATAGAATTTTCGACGGACACGATGGACGGGCGCTTGTTTAGCGCTTAAACAATTCGAACGTCGATATTAAAACGGGAACGAAACGAAGCATACGAGGAACGTACGGTTTTAGGTTATTATCTATAAATATATATTTATCGGCGCGTGTATATATATATACGGAATTGAACGACGACGACGACGACGAGTCTGTAGTTCTACCGAGAACGGACGTAATATAAAACGGGAACAGGCGACGCGCACGGCTATTACGAAAGGAGACTCGTTATTATTTAAAGCGTCGTTTCGTTCGTCTAACGGCGCCGGTAGTAGTTTCGTAAATTGTGGCGTCTTCCAGTCATTTTACGTAAATGTTGCGCGCGTCGATTACCGCGATAGTTCTACGTCGTCGACGGTTATTATTGTCGTTCGGCCGACGACGGTACTCCGTTTATTGTCCGACCGTGGCGGGTCGCCGGGGTGTAAAACGAGAAATTCCGCGAACGAGAACAAGTGCCACCTGACGCCGAAGACCGGCGACGGAGCGTTGGTAAACACGCGTGTCGGGAAACGGATAAAACGCCACGACGCGCGCCGTAACGTAGCCCGCTGTTGTTTCGCCCGACGGACGGGACCGTGTTTCGTCGCAAATAGGACCGCGCGTTCATGAAAACGAGCACATTTGCGCGCCCTCCGGATAATGTGCGTCTCCGACGCGGCGCGGTATACCGAACGCGCGAATCGGCCGAGCGCCGCGGACCCGACGTCTTGTCCGGGGTGACCGTACGAACGCGAACCGGCCGGCGTATTATCCATTTAATGGGTAAACGAAAGTGGTACGTTTACGGGGCGGCGGTGCACGCCCTAAATGTTCGAACACGCGAAAACCATCACGGAGCTCCCGGCGGGAGTCGCCGACGATCGTTTTCCCGAGATTTCCAATCGCCCGAAACACGGTATAACAATAATAATAATAACGTATATAACGCGTTACCGCGGTTCGAGCTGAAACGTTTACTAGCGATTTCGTTTTTATAATGCCGCGTGGCACGACAAATACACCGTTATCAACGACGCCGTAATATCGCGCCTCCAAACTTTCGAGTCGCGGGCCGCGCGTTACGTCCACGGTATTAATCGGGTTTATTATCGAAACGACACACGCGGACAGGTGGTTTACGTGGTCACGATATTCGTCTACGTACACTTTCCGTGCGTACGTAGACGAATAATCATCCGGTCAAAGTACGTAATTTAAATTTCGTGCGCGCGCGCGTGTGTGTGTGTGTGTGTGTGTGTGTAATGCGGGTATTGCGCGTGTTTTTCGACAACATAAATATTATTATAATATACGCGCGTTGTGTACGCGTTTATGCGGTAGAGTTGGGGAAAAAATGATATAATATATTCCCGTCGACGGCGCGTATTTAACAAAACACCGTAAATCATACGGTACACACACGCACGTTCGCCTATACGTGGTACGGTAAAATTGTAAATGGTCGATTAGAACGGCCTGCCCGGAGTGGGGGGAGGAGAAACGAAATTCTACCATCGATCGGACAATGATCGGAACGCACGAAGCGAGAGTAAACAAATTCGTACGTATATACGATAATTCGTTTCGTGCCGATTCCGAATTTCGCGTTTTTCTTTTCGCGCAAGTACGCGCCGATCGCCCCGATCCGGTATCTGGTTTTTCCGTTAAACGCTTAACCGCCGGCGGACTTTTGTTTTTATATTATCGTTATTTACGAACGTGAGTCGACACTTGCAAATAATACGAACAATTTTACGGCTCGTGCACTTACCGTTCTCCTTTTATTGGACACGCGTATATGTTTAGTAACCGTACACAACCGTCGTCGGATTACTTTCGCAGAGATATACCGCCGTAAATTCCAGGGATCTTTCCGCCGGGCGTTTCATACGCTTTCCCGTATTTCGAACAGGATAACGCCCTAACGGCGCGTCATTGGTAAACCGAATAAAAACGTAATCGATAAGTAAAAGTTAACGTCTATTTGGACGTTCGTTCGGTAGACGGCGTTAAAACGCGAGGAAAAAACGTACGGAATGCAATTCGTACAAACGCGTTAACATTTCTAACTTTACCGCGAATGTTCTCCGGATATATAATTATTACGTATTATAATATATTATATACATAATAATAATACGTATTATTATATATTACATATACTACGCTTTAACGCGCGGTATTTTGCGAATATACGTCGAGGTGTGCGTACACACACACACCTTATGTTCGTTCGTGACGTCCTCGTGTCCTAACAACGGCCTTCGTCGGCACACTAAAGCGTGCGCGGATTCCTCGATATTTTTCGATCGTAACGGTTCGACGCAGTGGCGTACTAACGGGTGGTGGTGGTGGGGGTGATTATCTTCCCTCTACCCGCGAACATTTTTAGGAAAAATTAATTTCTTACGAGACGAACATTTTTAGTCGATAATAACGAAAAACTGAAATATTTTTTATCTTCGATACACGTTATGATACAACGTGTTCGTTAAAAATGATTAATCTATTAAAGTTTATAAACGTGTCCTGTTTCGTCGGGGTGATCCGATTTATTTATTTAAAAATTGACCCTCCCTCCCTCCCCAACTACCGAAATTCAAGTCTAAGTACGCCGCTGGTTCGACCGAACTTCTACGCGAAGTATTGACTCGTCGCGTCATTCCCGCGCGGTAATTATTCCCGTTTGGGAATACTGAAAGTTAACGGTATTTTTTTTTTTCGGAATAATCCGACCGGTGGCGGGGGAGGTCCGATCGAGCCGTTTTAACACGCCGCGTACGTTCGCGGCGTCGGTGTAGTCGAATCGAAAACTAATAATAGGCCGGCATGTGCAACCCACGACGACCAAACCGGAAACGTACCGGCTAATAAAGGAAATCGATTAAACGAACGAAAACAAAAAAATTAAACGCTCGAGCCGGTAGTACAAGGCGATAAATCGATAGAAATTATACGCGCGACAACGAATAGATTTCGTGTACAACGTACCCGTGTGTGTGTGTATATATGTACAAACGTATATCTCGTCGAAACGATTGTAATCTCGAAGGTCTAAAGGGAAAATAACGCGTTTCGAGCCCACGTCTCCCGCGACGAAATACGTGTGTAGTAATGATCAACCGCGCGCGCCGTAACAGAATAATTCACGGAGACGACGCGTCGTTTTTCGGTCGTTATTTTCACCCGAAATTAAACAAATTTACCGGCCCGGGCTTACGCGCGTTTTCATATGCCGTCGGCGCGTACGGATCGTTTATTACGTTCAACAAACGGACCGTGCGTTTGGTCCGTGTCGCCGAACATACGATCGGGTTTTCCGGTTTCGCCGTTTTACGGGCCGGTACGAAACAACGAAATCGTCGATACTCGTCCACGACCGGGGAAGTTATATAATAACGTCGATCGTCGTTTTTTCTCAATACACGCACGATTAGTGCCGCTGACCTAACACACACACACAATTGTCCGTACCCGGACACCCCGCTCGTTCGATAATCCGCGGAACGTCGTTGCATTTTTGTTTCCGCCCCGGGTTTTCGATTACAATAACACGTCCGAGTACCGTACACGTTAGTATCCGTGTCCATATATATATATACATTTATATATATACTTACGATTTGGACCGCCATGTGTGCACGTGACGTCGATATACCGCGCTATATATATAATAATAATAATAATAATAATAACGACGACGACAACGCGTACCTGTATTTATTACGAAAAGAAACCGATTTTCGTACGTTTTTCGATAAACGTATTATACGCTACGGAAAAAAAAGACTGTTCGATTGACCCGTTTCGTACGTTTATATCGTTCAATAATACGTATAGGTCGTGTACATTATATCGACACGTTTCGGTCGCCTACAATTTTACACAACGGCCAAATACGGTCCAATAACGCGCGTACATACACGTTTATAATAAACACGCGGGATCGCCGCGTGTCGCAAATTTTACACAATACTCGCGTAAAATACGACCTTTTCTCGCGCTACCTGCGGGCGCGCAAAAATGTCGTCGTCGTCATTGACGATATCGAGCGCCCGCTACGATCCATTCCGCGAACGAACACGACGTATCGTTTGGTGCGCGTGCGTGTATCAGAAGTACCCACTCGCCGCCGCCGCCGCCGCGCGCGCGCACGCGATATCGGCCCAACAACAATAATAGCCGAAATTCTTTCGTTTTTCGTCGCCATAATCGTTTTCGGATACATAAATCGTCACGGATTACACTACACTCGTTCCATCCAGGCTGTGTGTTCCTCCAGCCCCGCGCACTCGTCGAACAAACGCGCGCACCATCCCCGCGCTATTTCGCCAAAAGCGACCTATATATATATATCGCCCGATTTCATTATTCCGAAATTTTCGAACACGAACCGAACGCCCGTGTACCTACCATCGCCGTATTATATATTCACGCGTCGACGACGTTACCCACTTCGATTTGTCGATTCGTTCGAATACCGCGCGTTTATGTGTACACACGCGCGTATATATATTTATTTATTTATTCAATTTCCGACGTCAAACGATAAATACGTCCCTCGTAAATATTAATAACGCTCGAAAAAAATTAACGTCGGGCTCGTTTTATTTACGTACGCACGCCGGTCACTCGGTCGCGTTGTAAATATCGCCGGGGAAAGAATTAAACCGAACGCGCGCCGTTGATTTATTTTCCGTTCTCCTATATTCGAACAATTTGGTCGTCTCCGATCGGCACCGTTTTAAATTAAGCCCATAGACGCGCACTAGGCGCGTCATTAAGCACGACGATCCGTTATTTATGAAAACTCGCGCGTTCTGTCCATTCCGCTGTTTTACCTGCGCGCGCGCAAGAATAAACTTACGGTTTTATGGACGGTGCGCGTTCTCTTCGAACGGGGACCGTACACACCGGCGCGTTATGTTAATTCTCGATTATTTATCGTGCACCAAACTACAAAAATAAATACGTAACGTATACGTACGCGCGTCTCGTCGCGTAGACGACGATTATTACCTAAAACAATTTTCGAAACCGCCCGATAATATACGGCCCGAAATAATCGTGCTCGAAACGAAAATCGACGAACGATTCCCAAACACACCGGATCGTTCCGTACGTTCGCGGCCCGCCGCCAAACGGCGCGTACACAAACAAATCGAGCCGACGATATTTATGGAAAACGTCGACGACGACGCCGCCGCCGTTGTTGGTCGATTATTATTATTAAACCGAAACGGTTACACGTGGAAGGGTGGGAGGCGATAAACGATCGAGTTTTTGGCGACGAATAACGCCGGGAACTCGTGCCAGTTGACCGTCGCCGATGGCGGACGTTCGTCCAACGAATATAAGCGTTCGGGTTAATAAAGCCGGTATGTCGTGTCCCTTGTTTGTGCCGTCAAATGTTCGGAAAGCCGGCGACTGATTGCGTTAGTCGATGATAATAACGGACGTGATACGAAAAACGACGGGGGGGGGGGTGTATTAACGACGAAAATCGAAATTTGGCGAAATCGAGCGAACGCGGTTAAAACGAAAGTTATCGCGGCGTATCCATAATTCCTCTGTCGCCGTAAATACGCCACCGCCAAGACGCGAAGTGGATGGCGTATTAATACTATATATATAGTTCACGTTGACGACGTCTTACATATATATATCGTACACACGCGCGTATACGTATAAAATAAAACGAAATTACGCGCTGTAACGTTAATTCTAACCCCCCGGTGACTCATCTATTGAATGTAACTTCGGTAAAACATTTCCGAGGGCCGTTCGACACGGAATAACGTATTTACGAGTACGAAATGGTATCGTAATAATAGATATATCGTATAACGCGCGCGCGCGGGCACTACGATTTAACTACGTAATTATAATATTTGGAAGCCTCGTAACGTGTGTGTTTGTGCGTGTGTGTGTGTGTGTGTACACGGTATACTGGACAGGCGATTTGAATAAGTTAATAAATCACGGTTTTATTATATAAAACGGCGGGGGGAAGGGCATAACGCGAAGATATTCGGGATCGTATATCTCGACGGGCGCGTACTCCGCTTATATATATATATATATATATACACAAATACACGTCTGTATACATACACGCGTGCGCGCGTATCTAAACAATAAGTAATCGATCGGTGGGGGGGGGACGGTCGGTGAAAATTTGAAGAAACTCGGGGACGAAACTAAAAACCGCTATCGTCATTCACACCTGTTGGTTTTTGGGTGCGCGCGGCCGTCTCCTGGCCGTTTGGGAGAGACTTGCGTTGCGAAAACAGCCGGAGAAATACGGTCGCGGGTCGGGTTTTCTTCGGCGGTTATTCAGTTCGCGTGGCCGACCTTATCCACGGCCGATTGTGGACACGGGCGGACGGAGAAGAAAGAAACGCGCGCGATAACTCGTCCGGACGAGTTCGACTATTTGGAAAAACCGAAACGGACCGGTACGGAAACGGCCGGTGTTCCGTAGGACAATATTATTCACGAAACGGATTCGTTTTCGTCGTACGTCGCCGAGAGGGACGTTTGGCTTTTTTCCGACGTCCCCGCCCCCATCCCGTGTCGGTGGACATTTTGCGGGCCGTTTCTCTCGCCGCTGCACGTCGCGTACCACAAAACGTACAGCGCGAACGTTGCTGTTTTTCGTACGTTACCGTCCGTCGAGCCAGTGGCGTATATAGACCTAAATTTCGGTGGCCGTGGGGGGGGAGGGAGGTTAATTTTTAAATAACTAAATCGGACGACGTTAACGAAACAGGACACGTTATAAACTTTAATAGATTTTTATTTCGTTTTTGACGAACACGTTATATTATAACGCGCGTCGAAGTTTAAAAATATTTTAGTTTTTCGTTATTTTTTACTAAAAACGTACGTAAGTAATTCGTTTTTCTTAAAAATTTTCGGTGGAGGGGGGTTACCGAAATTCGCCAAAAACCAGTCCGACGCGATTCCCGCGTGAAAAACGAGGAACGTTACGAAAGTGTGTAGCGGCCGTCTTTTCATTCGGCCCCGCTTTTTCTAACTCGGCATTTTTGGCCGCCGGCGCCTTATAGTTCACCCACCACCCCGTGCGAGTACAGGTAGGACGCGCGCGCGCGTATGTGTGTGTGCGTGACGAGTGTGTACGCGCCAAAGAGAGAGAGAGCGAGAAAGCGGCGCGTGGACGACGACGGCCAAGACGATTGTACACAACACACACACACACACACACACACACCGTGGTGAAGCGACGCGCGCGGACAGCCGGCCCCGTTCGGCGGCCCATTGGTCGGGACGCGGCCGCATGGGCGGAGTCTCTCGGCGGCCGCGAGGCGCGCGCGACCCGGTCCGTTTACCCGCTGCGTCAGTCACGCCGTGGAGCCACTCGGCGATCAACTACCCGCTGCGAGCAAACCGTCCGGCCGTTACCGAAAACCGTCCGACCGATCGGCGAAGTTGCGCGAGCGCCCGCGCGTGTGTGTGTACCCAAAATCGTCGCGCCACGGTGATTATTATCGTTCGTATTTTCGGCCGCCGAACAACCGTCCGCGCGAAACGCCATAGGCAAAACATCGGGCGATGACGCGCTCGCGACGTCCCCCGACCGGTTTCCGGGCCGACTGAGTGGAGCACGTCCACGTATCTCCGGGCACCGCGCGCCGAGAATACAGTCCGTTCGCGCGTTTCCGTTTCGTATCCATTACTGTGACGCGCACATATGACGACCGCGTTATGTTAAATCCGTTTATGGACAACCCGTCACTGGTCAACGGCATGGGCGTCAAGGTCGAGGACGATTACATGGCGGCGGCTGCGGTACCGCCGCCGCCGCCACCACCGCCGCCGCCGCCGCCGGCGTCGCAGGACCAGTACCATCATCACATGCACTACGGGCAGCCGCCGCCGCCGCCGCACCATTCGGCGTACCCGGGGCCCAGGGACTTTTTGCAGATCCGCAGGGACGTGGAATACCACCATGGCCATCACCATCACCAGCACGGCGCCGGTGGTGGTGGCGGCGGCGGTGGCGGCAGTAGCGGCGGTGGCGGCGGCAGCGACCACCACCATCACCATCTGACCGGTCTGTACCCGGCCGTGCATCACGACTTGCAGCTGCATCACCACCATCACCACCATCACCAGAACCAACCGTACCCGCCGCAACCGTCGCTGCCCGCCGCCGTCTCGGTGGGCCCGGCACATCCGCGGCACGGCGACTACGGTGGCGTCGCGCAGGACCCGTACGGCGGCGCGGGCAACCATCACGCGACCGGCGCGTTCTACCGGTACACCCGGCACGGGCCGGTCGCGGCCGCCGCGCTCAAGGACATGTCGTGCCTGTGGATCGACAAGCCCGGGCCGCCGATGCGCACGTGCGGCAAAATGTTCGGCTCCATGCAGGACATCGTATCGCACATTACGGTCGAGCACGTCGGCGGGCCCGAGTGCACGACGCACGCGTGCTTCTGGCACGGGTGCGAGCGCAAGGGCCGGCCGTTCAAGGCCAAGTACAAGCTGGTCAACCACATCAGGGTGCACACCGGCGAGAAACCGTTCCCGTGCCCGTTCCAGGGATGCGGCAAGGTGTTCGCCCGGTCCGAGAACCTCAAAATACACAAGCGCACGCACACCGGTGAGTATTATAGTCGGTTACGTATAATTCTCGTATTTTCCCCGTAAGTTGTTACGTTTCGCGCGCGCGTTCGGCTCCTCACGGATTGTTCCCCTCCGGGGGCCGCTCGAGTCGACCAAGCGTCCCCGGAATGGTTGATCCCGCGGGTACGCTCTGCCGGTCGTCCGGCGATCGAAATTCGTTCGTCGCGTCCGTTCGTACCGAAAACGATTACTAAATCGTACGGAGGGAGGGTAGGGTATGTGTGTGTTTGTTCAGATTTGTTGCATTTCCGTGGGTCGACCACTATGGTCGCGTACTGGATCGGAAAAACGATAATCGGATCGGTGTTTACGACCGTATTTCGTTAAAAGTTCCGCGTCGTGTACGACGACGACGACGACACTCCACCCAACGCCTGTTCGGGTAATCGTAAAAAAGACGGGAAAAAAAGTGCCCCTCGCCGCGCGCGCGAAACAAACGAAAACCTCTACGACCGCTCGTTTTTTTATCGGCTCACGTATACGGGTACATAAAACGTTATAATAACCGACCGGCTAGGGTGAGATCCATCTCGCGAGCGCCTCCATTGTGCGTTACCTACACCCTTTTCGCTTTTCGCCGCCGCGACGTCGCCGACCGCGCGTTTCCTATCCGGCGTCGTTCGCGACGGCCCTACCGCCAATTTCCTTTTTGCTTCCCGTCGTCCGTTTACGGGCGGTACGTCTTTCGTCGGCCGATCGAACGTGTGGGGTGGTGGTGGTGGTGATGGCGACGACCGTCGTCGCGTCTTTCGGTTGCCCGGCTCGGTGTACGATTAACGTCCGTTTTCTTTACGTTTTTGCCGGCGTCACGCGATCCGAAACGGATTGTTCCCGTTCGCGGTTTTCGTCGGCCGTCGCGTTGGCCGAATTTCGTGACCGAAAGTGTACCTACCGTTCTACTTGTTAATGTACGTGACGATAAACGTTCGAAGGGCGCCGACGGCAGTGATTTCCGACGATCCTCCGACCGACCCTTTTTCACTTTTCCGTTCGTAATAGTTTCCGACGGTTGAACCGCACACACGCTCGTATACGCGTCGAAACTAGAGCCAATATAAATGTATCGTAGATTCGATAGTCGCGAACACGTACGCGTCGTTGTAAATAGCGTTACGATCGCGCGCCGAAAACCTTTCGCGAAACACCGGGTCCTCTCCGAGGCGAAAAAATTACCGAATTCGTACGGTCCGCGAAGCACAATCGCGTCCGGCGTTGCGCCGAACGAAGTGCGTGTACCATTAGGTTACGGCGCCACTCGACAAATGGACGGCGGTGACGATCGAGTGTGTATTGTCGTAACCAGTGGCGTATTAACGGGGGAAACTAATTAATTTTTACGAGACGTATATTTTTAGTTAATAATAACGAAAGAATATTAGTTAAACTTCGTTATGGTGTAACGTCCGATTTATTTATTTAAAAATTAACCCCCCCCCCGCCCACCGAAATTCAGGTCTAAATACGCCACTGGTTGTAACGGTATAAACGAAACGGCCAAACTATCCCGTTCGGCCGCGCGCGTTTCCGTACCGGCCCGGTTGGCGCGAAACCCGTCGCCGCCACTATACGAACCGGCGAACGACGTATGTCCCGAAATAACGTTCTCTCCGGCAACGACGGCCGTGCGAAATCCCGCGAAACTACGATAACAACGTCGCTATTTATATATGCGCGCGCGCGTAAAATACCCGCGGACGTATTCGTAACAGCGACCCGTGATAGCCGGAGAACGTGTTCGGTGTGCCGCGACGGTTTCCCGCCTCGGTCCGAACGTCGAACGGCGGCGCTCGAAGTCTCCGGGAAATTTGCGGTCGTCGGTGATGCGGAATGGGTGGACTATATGGCGTCGTTGGGCTATAATCGTAGGCGTGCGTCGTAATTGTCGTCGTTACGCGTCCCCGGGGCGGACGTGCACACGACGGGATCGGTTGTGGGGTGGGGAGGTGTCGTGGAGGGATGTCATTATTTTAATACGTTATCGAACGAGGACATCTGAAACGGGTTTATTTATTATTATGATTCTTTTTTTTTTCCTTTTTTTCGTTAAGGTTGTTCTATAAACAAAATAAATTACACGTTCGCGCATTATGAA